>JACMIF010003929.1:0-13395 GCA_014805445.1 Diplogasteroides magnus | reverse complement strand
GCTTGTGGTCTTATTGTTTGATGGTGTGCAACCGTAGCCCAATGTTCTGCAATCGGCCATGTCCGCCGCCCACGCTTCAGAAAGGCTGCTAAAATGAGCTCATCTAGCCATGCCCCTCGAAGACACCTATCGGGATCTTTTTCTTCAACAATTCCATATTGGACGAAGATTGAAGGACTCTCATGCCGATGTGGTACAGGAACTTTGTCTCTACCAGTGTTATCTTACCGCGGCCCATCTATGGCACATCAGCATCAGGGAAGGAAACTGCACCATGAATGGCAATAGACGTGGCGGACGAAGTCGCGAAGAAGAATAAGATCGTTCTCGCCATAGTGACGTGATATCCATGCAGGAGTGATAGTAATCTGACGGCCGTGGTCCACACTTCCAAGATCACCGTCCATCAGCACCATATGAGGAGTGTACGGAAATCCACGGTCTAATGCGTAAAATAGACCCCTTTCGCCTGCTCAAAAGAGGGCTCGATGGGTCACGTGCTAGGGAAACCTCTCTCATTCCGTAAACATGACCTGGTTCCATCACGTTGCATCACAGAACGAATAAGTGACTCATTTACTATAATCACTCGGACCAGCTCTTAACTATCTAAATGTTCAACGAGACAACAGGTCGACAAAGTGGACATACTTCGGAAGAAAGTCATCGTCTAATTATGGTTATCATGCCTTGGATTGTTCTACTATCGTCTACTTTCAAAGGGGAATGTATGATGATGGAGGTGCTCATCAAGAAAGTAGAGAAGATGAACCGAAAGCTTCGCTCCAAATTCTCCAGCTAATTGAAAATCAAAATCCTCTCTAATAGCGGCACGCAATATCGAGACAAGTAGACCCTGGGCAAGCTGCTTGTGCTGTGAATCGAGATGGTCTATCCTCCCCCGTACTCTCCAGACACCAACCCATGCGACTGTCACGTGTTTTGCTCCGTGGCCTCGTTCTTCAAAGGAAGAAAATTCACAACGCCGAAAGAAATCACGATTGCACTCGATCGGCGGATTCAGCCTCTTTCCCCTGGCTTCTGGACGAACAGAATCAAGAGTCTCGTGAAAAGATTGAGGAAGGCGGTGGCTGTCAATAGTTAGCATCTGTGAATTTAAAGGATCGTTACATTTATTATTGTTCGTGATTGATTAAGAACGAAAAAAGTCGGTTTTCGATGGGACACCGTAATAGATGCAAGGAAGGCGAGTAGAGTAGCAAATCCAAGCGAAAGTACATTTTTCTGTCGTCTAATTTCCTCGGAGCGGTTGCCTCAATCATGTGATGAACAACCGCTCCGAGGGAATTAGACAACAGAAAAATGAACTTTCGCTTGGATTTACTACCCTAAAGGGGAGACTTCTATCGATTTCCGGACCGCGACGCGTAATGTCAAGCGATATTTGATCTTTGAGGGAATGTGAAGCATGATTAAACATACATTGCCTTTATTGATTGCATATATTCTTCTTGAGATATTCTTACTCATCACTGGAACTGATAAAGTACACGGTCTTCAAAAGGCAATCGAAGATGGAATCGACGAAATGTGGACTGTCTCTACATACATATTTGGTACAATTGTGGATACGGTAGTGAATGAGAATCTGATACATCTAACTACCATTTTCGTGACTGACGAAGATGTAACACTCCAATTGAAGGTGACCTCCCAATCAATAGGTTCAGTCATTGATCAGTCAGTATTTATCAAGTAGTTATTGTGTGGTACAGGAATGAATGCTGATTGTGTCTTTAGTTGTATATTCTCAATCACTGTCGTCTCCCTTTGGTTCCTCTGTCGTTCCACTTTCATCAACTCCAAAGTTTTCGTATTCCTGTGGTTCACATTTCTTGAGATCAACTCGAGGCAAGTCAACCTAATGTAATATTCCTTTCATTCACACAACATTCACTTACACTTTGGTCAACATTCGACCATGGCTTCCAATTCGGTCTCGTTTTCCTCTTCCACTCAGGATATTCCCTTGCTGCCTTGTGTAACTTGTCCAATGCCTCAATAGTCCCCTTCTTCCCTTCTTCTTCCTTCATCTACCTTGGGTGCCATTGACTTGCTTATTCTGTTGACCAACCAAGTAGGAATCTTTCCTCAATTCTTCCTTTTCCCTTCATTCTCTCCTTTTCCAACCTCTAGGATCAGTATGAGACACAAATGTGAGTGTACATCCCTTGTTGTCAGTCTGAATGTGGTATCCACAAACGAAAGTTGTCGCTCGAACATATCCATTCACTGGAGGAAAATCCTGAATGAAGGGAAGATGAAAGGAGGGAAGAGAAGAGACAACC
Source organism: Diplogasteroides magnus (assembly GCA_014805445.1). Lineage (NCBI taxonomy): Eukaryota > Metazoa > Nematoda > Chromadorea > Rhabditida > Diplogasteroididae > Diplogasteroides > Diplogasteroides magnus. The sequence goes on along the minus strand of JACMIF010003929.1, from coordinate 11,086 downwards.
TCATGACAAACTGAATGGGAACACAGTAATTTGTCATTTCTGTAGTCCTTCCATGACCTTTGAATGACGAAATTTCGTGGTCGAATGGGGGAAACTGTTCTGGAAAAGGAGAATGGGAAAGGGATGAATGAATGAAATCACTTGAGGGCATAGTAACAGATGTCATTGTTGGGATTGATGAATCCGATGTCTTTGGAATTACTAAAAGGATTAGAATTGAAGGAGGAATGAAGGGAAAGGACTCACATGACGCATTTGTCCCATTTGGATCTGTATTCAGAGTCATGTAGAGTATCATACAAAACATCAGCTGAGACATTCCATACAACTCTGGCCTGATAGAGAAGAGTCCCTTCCCTTTACGATCCTTCCAAACCTTGAACATTTCAATTGAACTCTTTCCCATTGACTGACTGTAGATGTGTTTATGTCCCTTCTTGTAGATCTCAATTGATTGGATGAATTCCCTTTCTTTCCTTTCTTTTACTTCTTCCCATCCATCATCCGATTCACACAGTTTCTTCACTCTTTTATGGTCTGCTTCATCCCGAACTCGAGCCACTCCAATCTTCATTCCCCTAAGGATACTGTAGATCAATAGGGTATCAAGAGGGTCAAACCTTTGATGGAATGGGAGGATGAAGGGGAAGGGGAGTGGATGAAGGACCGACCGCCAGGGAAGAAGGAAGACGACTGAGTGGAGTAATGACGGGATGAAGGAAGATGGAAAACTTTGTACATACTCCAACCATCTTACTCTCATTAATCTCATTTTCTTATATTGGTCGCTGAAAAATTGCAAAAAAAATGCATGGCACAGTCTGTCCAACAGTAGGATTTCATTCTGCACGTAGAGGCGAGAGTGAGATCAGCTGCTCATAGGACAAATGACATCCCATGCTAATGAGGTTGGAAGCGGTTTTTGATAGTTATCGTGCTTAAAAATAAAAATATCGGAAAAGCATCCGTAAGATTGATAATAGGCACCTGTTAATTTTATATGGTACGCGATTTGAACATTTGAAAGAAAGTTGTGTTATATTTATTACAACAAAACTTTCTTTCGAATGTTCAAATCGCGTCCCTAATTACATAAACAGTTGCCTATTATCATTCCCGGCAATCGATCGGATGCTTTTTGCTAAATTTTTATTTTGTAAATAGATAGTTATGGATTAAAAACCGTCTCGCGGTCGATTATCTGGGCGACTATCGATTATTATAATTGACGACGCGCGGAATGACGTTAGACAGCAATGAATTCCCCAACACAAACCCTACTAATTGACAGGCTGTGGCATGGAAAGTCGGGCTCAAAAAATTCTTATTCTGAAATCATTACCTTTTCACACATGGTTTCAGGTTCATAGGTTCATTAGCTTATAAACGGAACACAATGCCCATCTTATAACCAGCATCAATTTTCAAAATTGTATTCATTTGCTAATAGTCACACTCTTTATCGTGTACAAGTAATGTCTCATGATACAACAAAGCCAGAAGTGAATCCGGGAGATGATCTATACAATATTTCTTCTATTCCCATTCTTTCCTTATACTCTCTCATCTCTTTTCGTTCTCTTTGTATGTCTTCATTCCTTTTCTTCAATTCCTCAGCTCTGAATGTTTCATCAGAAGACCCAAAGATCTCACCGTCCCGCACACTTCATCCTATTCACAATATCCAACTTCTCCATCATCATCTTATTCATCGATATTGCCTTTGTATCCATCGATTCATTCAAATAGACCTATAAGATATATTTCCTCTTTCTATTTTGCCATTCTTTCAGCCGCTTACATTAAAGAGACTCGGGCAGTTGTTCTCCAAGGCAAATTTCAAATGACCAGCATTAGGGTAACTGGAATAGAATCATGAGATCTTTCAATGTAATATTGTCCCAATGAAAAGGTTCTCATTACTCCATATTCTCCCATCAATGAACAAATGTAATAAAGAATACCTAGGAAATGTTACACAAATACAAGGAACATTGTTCAATTCAACCCCTACATGTCTCTGTTGTCAATGATGAACTCCTCCAGATACAACTTCGTCTCAATATCAAATGACATAATCTTCACCGTCCCTGTCTCCAATGCATCCAATGTTCTCATTCGCGTGTCAACATCTTCCCGTGAGTAATCAGAGTGTTTGTACTTCACGTAAGTGAGCAATGTCTCCAACTCATTGGCTCTGCAGCACTGTAAATACGAGATAACTTATGATTGTGGCAAGGTCTCCCATTCCATTCATGGACTTCATCTAAAGTCGTACCTCAACATGGTAGACATTATCCTTGCTTCCTCGTTGGAATAGAGTGTGAAGCACATTGGACCATGGGCCGACGATAGATTTGCAGACGGCGAATTCCTGTAATTCATATTGAATAAACTTCCTTTTTTACGTTTTTGAACCGGGATATTTTAGAACACCCTTAATCATGTACGAGAAGAAATTCCAACCTTTCCTTCACACATGAGAGTCGCGTCGGAAACATTGAATGGGCTGTAATTATATATTTTACGAGATCCAAACATTTTAATCAATCAAGAACTTAAGAAATTGCTCACTTGTACTCTATTTGCACAAAGTCATGCACTTGATTCTTGATGTATGAGTAACTTCTTTCAAGATATGTTCTTTTCAAGGAGTCCGAATGTCGAATGCCTTCCGTCTGCCCGCTGTGCAATGGCTTCCTTAGCTTCATCAACTAAATATTTCTCTTTGAGATTGGCCTTATTCTGAAGAGTATTCACTGCTTTCATTGGAATGGAATGATCTTTGTTGAAGAATTTCCAGACGAAGGTGAACAAGGCATAAGCATTGGTGTTGGTCCTCCGCCAATCACTTCAATCAATACAAAATACAATTATTGATGTGATCAAAAGTCTTACACTGCAACATATTCATCGATGAAGTAGATAATCAATTCGATTTCGAAATGTTGAATCTGAATATAATGAGTGATGTCTTCATATCCACTGAAAGGCATACCTTGACTCTCTTCGTGTATCTTTCATTCACTTGCAATTCATCTGGTAGAAATTGAATGTATACCTGAATATCATCTTGTTCACCGCAAATGATCCTTGTTTGACTAACATTATCCCCATCATAATACAATAGACCATTAACTTCTTCTCCCTTCAATCTCCTGAACATCAACATTTCCTCCCATTCAATTCCAATCACAAACCTTATTTCATTGATGAAACCTTCCAATATGTTACTGCGTTCCTCGTAGTAATATCTGAACATCGCGACGAGACCGAATGGAATGAAGGAAGGGGGACAAAATAAAGAAGACTGTGGTGGACGGGTTGGGTATATGCAAAAGTAGTGGAAATTTGAAAGAAGTGGGCTTGAAGAAGTGAAGGACATAGTGGCCGCACACAACACTCACTTATTAGGGTGCTCCGAAAGTCCTGTCGTATTTTCGATTTTTTTGAAATATCTCGATGGAAACTGAGTTATGCTACCAAGCAATTATTGCATAAATATGTCAAGGTCCACACATATTTACCATTAGTGGGTGATGACGTCACTCCTGCTGATGACGTCATGGCAGTCGATTTCCCAATACCAATTTCGACCCCCAAAAATGATTTTTTGCCATAACTCTTTTAGAAGTGATAGAAAAATCGATGTTAGATATTCTAAAAATAAGTATTCTTTTCCCGAACAATCCCGCGTTGTTAGGGCTCATGTCCTGAATCCACAAGAAAGTTATAGTAAAAAAAACCGACAATTTTCGAAACTGCCAATTTTGAAGTTTGAGGCACCAATCTTGACAAGAATGTTGAGTATAACAAAAGAAAATTTTTGGTGCCCAGATCATAATTTTGCGCAAGTTTATTCGGAAGTTATGGTCAAAAATGTAATTTTTGTTTAGCGAAAATCAGATTTTTGGTCATAACTTCTGAATGAACTTGCACAAAATGATGTTCTATGCACGAGAATTTTTATTTTGTGATACTCAACATTCTTGGCAAGTTTGGTGCCTCTAACTTCAAAATTGACAGTTTCGAAAAATGTCGGTTTTTTGACCGTAACTTTCTTATGGATTCAGGACATGAGCCCTAACAACGCAGGATTGTTCGGGAAAAGATTACTTATTTTTAGAATATCTAACATCGATTTTCCGATCACTTCTAAAAGAGTTATGGCAAAAAAATCATTTTTGGGGGTCGAAATTGGTGTTGGGAAATCGACTGCCATGACGTCATCAGCAGGAGTGACGTCATCACCCACTAATGGTAAATATGTGCGGACCTGGACATATTTATGCAATAGTCGTTTGGTAGCACAACTCAGTTTCCATCGAGATATTTCAAAAAAATCGAAAATACGACAGGACTTTCGGAGCACCCTAATACTCATGCAAAATGAAATGCAAAATATGTGAACATGTGTTTGTGTAGTAGGTATTATGGTAATAAATTGGTCTGAAAAATTCGAAACGATGAAACGCCCCTTTTCCTGACTGCTAAAACCTGGAATTTTTGTTCGTCTTTGGAGAAAACTCTTGCTTACCTTGAGTAATTTATTTTATTGTGGTAAACCACGCACGTTCAAGTGGAAAAAATAATATGAAATTAGTGCAGTTAGTGAATCTAAAGCATTCGTTTTAAAGTTATTTACTTACGTTGTTTAACAATCATGCGCTAAAGAACGTAAGTAAATAACTTAAAAACGAATGCTTTAGCTCCACTAAGTGCACTAGTTTCACTTTATATTTTTCCACTTGAACGTGCACGGTTTACCACAATTAAATAAATTACTCAAGGCAAACAAGAATTTGCTCCAAAGGCAAGTACAAAATTTCCAGGTTTTAGCAGTCAGCAAAAGGGGCGTTTCCTCTTTTTGAATTGTTCGGACCAATTTATTACCATAATAGGTCAAACGAAACGAATTGAGATGTTTTTCAGGCATATTAGAATGTCAGGATGACATTTTAGCTTTGAGAGGTATTCAGTAAACTGTGTGATTTGTAACATGTCATAAAAGTGTGAATGCCTTTTATCAACTTGTGCTTCTACAAGCCGTATAGCTCATTTTGTGATAAGAAATTGTCAATTTGAATACAATTACCTGCGCTGATGATAAAAGCAAATATAGAATCATATACAAAATATATTCCTATCAATAATTATCATCATCTTTGTTTCTTCAATCTCCTTTGTGCTTCTTCAACCACCAAACGAAGGCCCTCAATGATAATATCTTTCCTATTTCATTCATTCTACACTCACTTGAGGATCCAATTCATCCAACAACACAGAAACAGCAGACATTATCCTCTGAACACGCTGCTCCTGAATCAGGATCAATCGATATCTTCATCAAGCTACAGTATCCACCCTCGCAGGACTAGTAGACTCAGCTCGCACCCTGAATCTTCGTCTTGGTGCTGATGCAGAACGGCCTGGTGCTATAATGTTCTTATTCGTGGGTATTTACGCAGTCATTCACCGAAATGATGAGAAGTGGAAGGTCGCATAGTGCGGGAACCGCTCTCGTAGTAAGATGCAGTCATTCTGGAACAAATTCATCAAATGTGCTTTTGTCGTTTAGAAACCTTGGTGCGATTCCGTCCATAGATAGAGGTCTCGACGAGGATACTGTAGGGAGAATGTCATCTTCCAGACTGGAATACAGTGATCACATGGTCAATCTACAGTATCCCACCTGAAGTCTCCCCATTCATCCTCTGCTCTCTGTTCCTCACTCTGTTGGTACATTGACTGTGACATCAAGTGCATCATCGATTGAGTCATCGGATTGGAAACTAAAGGATACGGTATTGAGATAGAGTTAATGAGTGATTGAACCTCCTCCCATTACAGATTGTATCATAGAAGGATGGAATGATTGAGTCATTGAGGATGGAAGGATTTGATGGGAAGAATGATGAGAACGAGAAGAGTTCTGCAAGAGGAGACTACAGTACTCTCATGATTACAGTACTCACTTGATGATTGTTATGATGATTACGTGTCAATGGTACAGTAATCGGTTCCTCCTGTATATTCAATCATCTCTTATTCATTCTCGTCTCCACTTACTTCACTTGTATCACTCTCAGTTGCACCTCCATATTGTACAAATCCTGGTTGCATACAAGTGTCCACAATGGTACCTCCACGACCTCAACACATACCGTAATCCCTATTGACTCTTCCCTATTCTCACCTCCATATGAATTGTTCACAAGTGTCATTGTACTACCGTACATCTGAATACATGAATAGAATGCTTTCCGTGTGAGACTCACTTGTTCTCTTCCTATTTCTAATTCAGAAGGAGTTTCTGGTGGATGATGATCGTCTATTGTAACGGCTGAATATTCATTATCTACAATCTCATCATAGTAGACATCAACTAACGCTTATCATCCAATTTCGTTAATTGCGGTAGAAAACGAAGAACCTTGAATTGAATGTTGAAATCATGGATAGAATCCATTCTCACCTTCCATCTATAATCATTTGCCATTGTGAATGGATTTTCATCTATCCACAACACTTGCAAATCTGGAAGTTCTCTGAGGAAACACATTATCATTTACTCTCTGGAGATTGAACATACTTGAGATAATCGAGTTCAGAGAAGCTGTCTATTCGATTCTTCCTCAAATAGAGTTCTTTCAGTCTCTTACACTTCCTCAGTGGTGCCAATGTAGTCACATCATTAACACTCAAATGAATGAATTGACAGTCATTATCAATTCTTCTTCACCTCAATGAAAGAACTTCCAAATTGACCATCTTCTCACACAATTCAATATCATCAATTTCGCATCCCCTAAAAGGATGAAAGTGTCTTGGAAGGAAATGAGGGCCCACCACAAATTCAATTTCTTCACGGCCTCTGGTGTACATTTCGTTCTGATATACACAATCTGTTCTGTTAATTTGACCATCTGAAAGAAGAGAAGAAATGGACGAAGAGACGGGACAAAAGACATCAATGCATAAGAGTCAAGAGGATATTTTGATGGAAGAAGAAAAGAAAAGAGACTAGTTGAAGGGGAAAGACATGATACGAGTTATTGTGAAAGTGACAACTTCTTTGACAATGATCTATATTCTTCCTTCCCTTCTCTCACTTCTTTCACTTCATTCTTCATCTTCAAGAGTGCATTCCACTATGTGAACACGTATTGTCAGACTCTTTTCCATTCCGAGAGTACATGTCCCTTTATCCCTCCCATTCAATAATCTCCCTTCAGATATTGGCCAAATTCTGAGATGGACGACTGGAATGGGGTGATGAAAGAATGGAAGGACCTTCTTGTGAAGAGGAATGAGTGTCAAGGGAATGAATGGAAAGAGAAAGGGAGGACTAGTAGTAGGACTATCAAGAGGGAAAACAGAAGAAGACTCCCATTCAGTCTGTTAGGACTCTACTGAAGAAGGGGAGAACCAAAGGGAAGATTCTTTGACTTGTTGTTATGTCAAGTAAGGCGTTCCTTCAACATGCACACACGTGAAGGGAAGAATCGTTGCATATACAACAAAGGGAAGGAATGTCATCAATGGATAGAAAAGGGATGTACTTATGGGGAATTGGAAGACAAGAGGTGATAGAGGTACTCACATAGTCATAAATCTGTAATTGAGAGGAAGAAGGCAATTGTCTCCTCAATGGACTATCGCTGTTCCTGTTGGCCCAGAAGATTAGAGTTGGCAAGTGGGCTCACGAGCGAGCCGGTACAATGAACCGGTTCACTCATTTTCACCGCGCTCTAGAAGAGCTGTGAGCTGAATGAACATAGCGGTTCGCGTACCGTACGGTTCGCGAACCGCATGATGCGGCTCATTCATTCCATTTTCACCCCCTTCGCTCGGTTGTTTCCTTCATTCCATAGTGAGCTGTTTGCGCGAACCGGTACGCGAGCTGAAATTGGCGAACCGGCTCACTCATTTCAGCCCACGAACCGCATGAGCGCGGCGTACCGCAAAATGAGCCCTCTTGCCAACTCTACAGAAGATCCCTCACGGGGTCGTCGAGTGAAGGACCGCGCGAGGAATCCTCCAGTTGACGAGATCGATTACAGGCAAAGAGAGGAAGATGAGAAGGAGAACGGAAAGAGAAGCTGGGAGGGCAACAATTGAGGAGAGAAGAGTACGAAGAGAGGGAAGGAGGAATAGAGAAGGAGAGACTTCCCCTTTTTGGTCCTCCTCTTCACTCTTCTCTTCCAAATTGGGTTTCTTGCTCCTTCATAGTAAGGATATCCATGTGTGTATTCTGACTAGATCGTTGATATTCCAATTATTTTAGTTACTTTATCATTTATGCAAGAGTTTTATAAAATAAAACTCTTGTACCTGCATAAAACGCGCCTATAGGGGCAACAACAAACCCTTGAAACTCATTCAACTGAGTTATTATGGGGAGGACTGCAAAATAAATTGTGATAGCGAATGAACAGAACAATTTTATGGTCCAATTCAATGTTCCTCAGCTTCTCCTTTCCGTGTGGCTGTCCATCGATGTGGAGCTTGGGCACGACATGGGAATGGATGGCCGCCATAGAGTGTCCCTTGATGACCTTCACTCCATCCCTCTTCAAATCAATTATGAAGTAGCCCAACAGCTCGTGCTTGTCCAGTATTGAATTGGTACAACAATCAATGATGAAGAAAATGAGAGAATTGATGTACGAAGTGAATTGAGAAGGAATCACGGGTTCTTCGACTTTGTGAATGGAGAATGAATGAGAGAGTACGGAGGGGGAACAACATCAAGAACAGTTCTCAGCTGAGGAGTTGCAGAAGGTCTGAGAGTTGATGAGGATGACGTATCAGGGGATACAACATTCTCAAATCATTTCGTTTCTTCTATTCATTCAGTTCTTTCCTGAACATTCTCCAATCTCTTGATGCGTTCTTGCATTGTCTTTCGCATAGTTGAAGAACCCTGGAACATCTTCCATTCCACTTCTACATTATCTTGATGAATGAATGATTGAAGTAGTAGAAGTTCTCTTTGATTCCTCAGTCATTCGTTCCTATTTGATAACTTCAATTGAATGAATGACTCCTCACGATTTGTGTCTGTTCTCCAAGTCCTTTGTATCTTCTCTTCATCTTGCACAAAGACAAATGGAGAAAATTGAAAGAAGGAAAGTGAATGCAATATGGATTCCCAGCCATGTACGGGGTTGTATTGACCAAGGAGTCTATAAGACAATCATCATTCGGGAGGGGATACTATATGGGATACCGTTGTCGTAGTTACGGTAACCATCCTTGGCATTTTCTGACAATTTCTTCTAGAAAGATAGAAGAGCAAGATGTATTCTCAGGAATATTAAGGAGAGCTCTAGGGTGTCGCAAATGGGAATAAAGTACATTTCGTTTGTCTGTATGCATCAACGATTCATTCTATTTCGCTCATCTTAGACAAACGGTCGGAATGAGTGAACAGACAACTATGGTGCATTTTACTCTCATTTTCGACACCCTATAGATAGGGACCGCAAGGTGTTTGGCCAAACAATTCCCTGGACTACGTGAGTGGGCTCAAATGATAGCCTAGAAGCTCCGTTACAACTCTCATTTTACCATTTGTCAATATCCCTTTTCTAAGCTAAGCAACAGTGCGAAAACGAGCGCGCAAAGCATCAGCAGAGAGACCGCGAAAGTTGGGACTGACTCCCTCTCCCTTCACTTCATTTGAAACATGAAGACTTCCTCCCTCTGTTGCTTTATGGTGTCAATAGAAGGCGAACTGGTGGTCCAAAATCATGCTTCTATTGTATTGTTACATAAGTAAAATTAGCAAAAAAGTTACCCTATGGTAAAACGCGAACCTTCGACCTAGCATGCTAAGCCGACCTACTCCCAACTGAGCTACTTGCTCACATGAACCAAAGCGTACGAGAATGCATAGGAGATCGGCGGGCTGACGCAGATCAAAACATAAAACTCTATGCAACACCTAAAGTAGCTTGGTTTCGGTTAATTCAACATCATTTTCGGAATCTCGATACAAAAATACACAAACTGACGATTGACGCTCATTTCCAGACAACTGTTGCGACCCTGTGTAGTCGTATGAATCGAAATAACGACCTCTCGTTTTCATTATGTCATTTCTCTCAGAGAAGACTTTTTATACTTCGTCAATCGTCAGTTTGTTGCTATGGTACCCAGGAATGACTCCCAGAAATTTGACAGCTCAAAGTTTTGCATGCCGGATCAACTTTTGGCGAAAAAGTGTCCCTCGCCAAGTGGGCGGAGCTTGCGGTACCTACCTATAGAGCTCCATTGAGATAGAACTGAACAGAAATATTCCCCTTGTTAGATGAAGAGACTGACCTTCCAATTGTATTTACTTGTTTCAATCACTCCAATCACTATTTTTTACCATTCAAATTGCACTTAGAGTAGTCTCTGAAGGGAATTTCATCAATATCTTCATCCATTCAGTTCAATGAAGACTGCAATATCGAAGGATCCTTCCACCACTTTGGTAGCGGTGCCCGCGAAACAAAGATCCCCTGGAGAAAACGCTTGGAACGCCAGGGTGTAGCTCCTAATCGACTAGCCTAGCAGTCCACCGGCGCCTGACACACGGAATAAAGACTTTAAGACTTCCACCACAGAAAGAATGAAAGACAACAATGAAAAGGAGAGAAGAGGAAGATCTCTTTAAATGGGCTACCGCAAAAAATGGGACTGATTTGGCTTTGGAGAAGCCATGAAGGGACGCGAAATACCAAGAAAGAAACGATTTGGCTTACGTTCATTTTCTAAAAACATCGTTTTCTGGCATCTAAAGCCAAATCGCGCAAGGCTATCGACTCGCTCATATAAGAAACTCTCATTAAAAATATTCAAAAAGTGATCCCGGTCCACATTGGAGTCCACTATGTTCACTGTCCAGATTGGATAGCCAATCTGAACGCGCCCCAGAATGGCTCCTCTCCATTCTGGGATGTGCTCAGAATGGCGATAGCCATTCTGGGGCGTTTTTTCATATAAGAAACTCTCATTAAAAATATTCAAAAAGTGATCCCGGTCCACATTGGAGTCCACTATGTTCACTGTCCAGATTGGATAGCCAATCTGAACG
>JACMIF010003928.1:0-13396 GCA_014805445.1 Diplogasteroides magnus | reverse complement strand
GATTCCAACATTGATATGAAATTCTTACAGTAACCAAACTGCAAATTAGAATTTGAACGCGCGGTACAAGGTGCTGACACGAAAGTTCGGCGGCCGCCAATACGAAAAAATATTTTGTTTGGTGTATTGCATGATATTGAGCATGCTAAAAAGTAACATAATCAGCATTAAAACACTAAACATGTAAATAAAATGAAGGGGAAAAGTTTGCAATACTTGTGCTGTTTAGCGCCGATGGGCGTGGCTTTTATTTTTTTGAATTTCCCAAAACTTGCAACGTCATTTCTGTGTTTTGTTGTTGTTTTGCTGTTTTTTAAAGTTATGTTCGCTAATATTTGTTATTCAGGAGGCGTATTTAGCTCGCAGAACGCGGACGCCGCATCAAGGAGCTTACCTCCGTCGGCCAGAAGAGATTCGGCTTCGGCGAGGGAATTGTCGAGGTACGTGCATTTATTTATTTCTGGCATTTATTTCGAAGCATCATTTACATAATATTTCCCATTTTACCGTTATATTTGGAATTTCAGCTCTACGCCGAGAAGGTCTCCAACCGTGGACTCTGCGCTGTTCTCAGTGCGAGTCCCTCCGTTCATCATGTAGTCTTCCGCTCAGGAATGCGAGGTGAACATTTGTAAATCTACATTTTTTAGTTCTTTCTAATTTATAAATGCGCTGCTTTGAGTTCCGTGCGCAGCTATCTGAGCATGTGTTATTAGGCTAGCGTAAAATATCTTGGATTCTCCACAAGTGACCGAGGAAAATTTCGTTCACTCACTAATATTATCCGTACAATTACGATCCAAACTAATATGATATGCATCTCTATTACCTGACCAGTTTTATAAATAATTATAGGTCATCGTCTCTGGCAAGCTCCGTGGTCAGCGTGCCAAGTCTATGAAGTTCGTCGACGGCCTTATGATTCACTCGGGTAACCCAGTGAACGACTACATCCAGCAGGCAGTCAGGCACGTCCAGCTCCGTCAGGGTATGTTTTTCACCTTCAAATCTACATTTCGCTTCCCAGCAACTAGCGATTGTTCCATATCCCTAGGCGTTTACTGAAGCGTAAAAAAGTCGGTGAACATACTGCTATGCGTCTTCGGAATAGGGACATTCGCCATGTAAGACGAGATTATTCTTTAAATTTATTGTGCCAACAAGTTTCCAAATGATGTTTTATAGGTGTGCTCGGTATCAAGGCCAAGATTATGCTCCCCTACGACCCCACTGGACAGTCCGGAACCAATATGCCTCTGCCCGACCAGGTTTGTATGCTGTTTATGCTATTTCATTCTTGGGTGAAAAATATTGATCGTTCGCTTCCCAGCTCCTCGCGATTCAATGACTAATCGTGTGGCGTTTCTTGGAGCTTAAATAAAATTCATGAGCGTACTGCTGACGGCGCCTTGTGCGTCTTCGGAATAGATTCAAAGGACACATATATTCTATCGGAACATGCTGCAATTTGCGTTGGAATTATCTCCGCGCGGTTTAAGGTTGAAGAGTTGATGAATGTATTTTTCATTGTAGGTGCACATCGCCGACCCCGCAGAGGAGGAGGTGCCATCTCGGCCTCTCTCGGAGCACAAGCAGGAGTCCAAGCCCGTCCTCATGGGCGGAGTTCCCTCTGCCGGACCCGCAGCCGTCCCCGTCGCACCCACGCCCGCTTACTGTGCAGAAACACCGCACAATTCCACTTGTTTTGTATTTTTTTCGAATTATTCGTATTTTCGTTTGTCTTTGTTGATGAATTTTTGGTTATTCGGTAAATAAAGATTTTATTTTTACATTTTTGTTATTGATACATGTGTGTTGAGCATCTGTGGAATCATAGTCTCTGAACTTGTGAGCTATGGGCGGATAGCATATTCTTTGGTCATGATCATAAGTGTAAGTTATACTGTATAGCTCTTTTTACTTGACATTAAAGGTATGAAATACATTTAGATTTTATCTTTTTCTATAGTTGGGGAATTTCTCTCGTACAACCATTGATGAATGAAGAACGTTGGTGAAACGTTCACTGAAAGAGTCAATTTCATTGTATTTGTAGCTCCCATCGCGGAAAATCTCACAGTACTTGTGGCTTCTGCGGTTAGAGGTCCGACTGATAGCCCGAGTATCCCGAGTTCGAACCCTCCAAGCGCCATTCGAATTTTGCTTTATATGGCCGCCGAACTTTCCGCGCAGGAACCATTGGCGTCAATTCAAAACGGGGTTTTCGGATACTGCGATTCATTTCAATTGTGGTTTCAGCATTCCCTTAAGAATGCACATCTGATATTTTTATGGATTAATGTTTTTTTTTAGAAAAAATAATCGATTTTTTTCTGAACCAATATTTTTGAATGATTTGCGGTCGAACCTTTGTGACGTCCTTGACGAAGGACACCTGGAAGTTGCGACCGAGCTTCATCTCGTCGTTGAAGAGGATGTCCTGGAACGAATGGCACTGTGCCAAAATTCACTGGCAAGGTGCCAAGATTCAATCTTGGCAAAGTGCCAAGAGTCACCTCAAGACTGCCTCTCGGACAGAGCAGCCACATGACGATGAATTCGTTCTGCTGGTTGAAGGCGATGCCGTAGAACTTGTTGAGGTTTTCGTTCTCCAAGAGCTTTAGCTAAAAACTCCTATTCTTATATATTTTAGCACTTATTTTATTTTTATTTCTTGTAAATGAAAATAAATAAGAATAAAAAAGTAAGTTAAAACTTGCATCTTTAAGCATGCGCAGTTCGGATTTGGGGAAGCTGATGTTCCGAACTTGCGTGAACCTCTTGATTGCGAGGGGAACGCCATTGCACACTGCCTGAATTCAACCGTTGGTCCATTTATTCTGATCCAACTCTAGTTTTGAGCTGGCTAACTCGTTCTACAGCCACTAGAAACATCCAAACGAGTACTTTTCGAATAACAAAGTGCATTCAATTTCTCAAAGTCATTCCGAGCGGTTGTCTCTCACTGGGCACAGACGACAGCTCGGAATAACTTATAGAACTGGAATGCACTTTAGTATTGGATTGGTATTCGTTTGGAGGTCTCTAATAGCCACCTTGAATTTTCAATTACGAACAATCCTACTGTCCGATTACTGCGCTGTCTTTCTCTAACTCGTCTTTCCCAACAGTCGCGATTTTTATTTTATGCTTCAGCAGCAAAATAAGTGAGCTGACTTTCGAACACGAATGTTAAAGAAAGACGACCCCTCGCAGTTTTTGAAATAGGAATTATATAATATACAAGCTTACCTGTTTAGCAGAGATATGGCCTCCCTTCGACTTGCTTATAGACGATTGACTGTCAGATAGTGAACCACTGCTCGTTGACTTGCCGCCGGAGCCCATCGAGCTCTCCGACTTCTACAAATCAGGAAGCGTTTTTCTTGTTGTCGCCTATGGGATGCTATTGACAGCCGTTCATTTCTAGCATTCTAATTTCATTCCTAGCGGTTGTCCCACACTTCGCTAGTAATGAAGTTGGGCGGCTAGAAATTAATGGCCCTTCAATAACATCCCTTTAGCGACACCGTTGTATTTCGATAGTCTGAACTGGTTTTAAGGAAAACTCACTAACGCTTTTAAAACGGAAATAGTATGCGAGAAGGTGAACTTCAATTTCCGAGGACCGTTTTACCGTCTTTGAAACCCTAAACGTACATGTTTGCCGTCCACCAGCTTGATGCTGTCCCGTGGAATGCGCCAGTTCATGTCGTACAACTTGCTCTCTTTCCTGTAAACAGGTAAGATATCGTACTGGTAAAGAAGCCGGTATGTGACGCGCTTCCCGATCAATAGTTTTTTTCCATCCATTTAAATTCCTCGCTATTTCTTATAGTCGAGAATATTAAAAACTTTGCCTATTCAATACTAGGAATCAACTTTTGGCACCTGGTGTGTTATCTCTATATGTTCTCTACTCCCCAATGCGATACAATTTTTTGTATCAAAATCCGATCCCCCATTCATTACGTACTGCTTGACGTAGATAAAGTAGATCAGCGGTCCCAGCAATATGATAGCAATAGAGACGCCTGCGATCACGTAGTGTATGGTGTAGTCACAGTCCGATCCAGTGTAGCCACATTGCGGACGATCAGGTGGCAGCAGTCCTGAACCTGTTGTGTGCACATCATTAACGCGGCACGCGAATGGGGCGGCACGCCGATCGGGCAGTGCACTAGAACGGCGCAAACTCACCGTCGCGGGCGTGCCAGTAGTACTGCTTCATCTCGTGCGCAACATGCTCCGAACACATGTCCTCATCCTGTTGGCACTGGACGCGGTCGCCAAGCTTTGCCTAAAATGGACTGATTTGCGAATTATAGGAGACCAATGTCCTGTGTACCTATGTTCCTTAATCTTCCATAAGAGCTTGCTTGCCTAGCCTATTTCAATGAATTTGTGAACTTGTTCAATGTGAAGTGAATAACCTCCAGTTCAACAACAATGTCTAATGATCCGTTCGTCGCGTAGTAAGTAGCATAGCTGGGCACGCGAATTGCTTTGTTGTTGATGAGCACTTGTCCGGTCATTCCTTCAAAATAATAACATGTCAAGATAACACACAAAAATGATATTTTTGGCATTTAAAAATTCCTTCCGTTTCAAAATGGTACTGGATGTCAGTTGTTATTTCACACAGTGTCATTTTGAAACTAAGGAAGTAAATCCAAGTTTAAGAGCCTGAACAGTATAATCATACGGCAAGAGGACGTGGCGATGATAAGCGAATAAAACGGTACCAATGAACTGTCGATTTGTCATTTTTGACCAAATATGAGAGCCGTTTCGTTGGATGTCGTAGTCGCGATCTTCATCGAACGCATCACGAAGCGCCATCGCGTACAGAAAGAGGGCATCATATAGCGACATGTAGTTCAGCGTTGCGAACTGAATATATTGAATCACTTTGTTATGATTTTCTATATCCATTTCTACACTTGAATCGATACCATATGCGTTTGTGGCGTGCAATATACTTTACTTTGCTATTCACCTACTCATCTAATTCGCTAATAAGATCACATTAATATAGTTGTCTTCCCTGCATATAATCTAACGTATGTCCGGCCGATCAGCGATATTGTGTATCCCAATAAACTGTTATACAGTGTCTATCATTTTGTGAAATGATTCATTGTGTCATTGACCTCTGCTCTTGATTTTGGATATGTGTCAGCTATGAGATATAAAAGCGCGAGAAATAGCAATAACTATATCATCAGACATTGTCATTAAGATAGAGTATTACAAGAGAAGAGTATACTAACGCATTGGGACGGCATGTCAGTCGGACATGATACTGTAATAAATCGATTGATTGAGTGATTGTCATTAAATAATACCCAAGCCCAAAATGCTAACATGTGTGGCAATGATGCCGGACTTCTGTGAGAACTTATTCTGGAATTCCTCGAAGAACTTCTTGTCGTAGCCGTGCGCAGTGATGATGATGGAGTGCTCGAACGCCGATTTCACCTCCTGCTTGTCCACGTTCGACGCCTCCCAGGGGTAGTGGTCATTCTCCTATAAAATGTAAAGGTAAAGGTCTACTTCTATCAAGCGCATGAGCTGAGAAGGGGAATTTGCTGAGCCAGTTCCTTCCTTGTAGGGGAGTTTTACAGAAACATAAGCAACCTCCTTTCTAGAAAGCAACTGTTGTAGCCTCTTTTTCTACGACGGCTTATTCAGTTGGGTTTTTATCCATAATATCAATCGCTGTCAGCAATTTTATGTGTTGATGGTGGCAGACTAATAGACTAATCGTGCCAAGCCATCAGCAAGTCAGCAAGAGTCTATTTTCGCGTATTGCTTCATACTTGCAAGAAAATATATTGGCCACATGGCAAATTACCGATTCGATTACGGTTGTTGTGATGAATTTAAATTCTAACGGAAATTCGACGTGCGTAAGCAACGGCGGAAGCAAACTTTGGTCGTCTACTAATGCGAGGGAGCGTGTTTTCATATTCATGCATTGCTCATCACGGAATCATGAAATATCTAATGCGATCATATGACCGTAAAAATCCTTCAGGAAGTGATTATGTGATATAAACGCAGTTTTAGCGAGGCGATTTTTTTGAAATGCATCCTGTGCGAGGTCATGATCAATTAGTTTGTATTTATTAGTGGACCCTTTGGACTGTCCCATAAGAACGAAAAGCTCACATGCGATAGCCATGGTATGATGTACACATACTCAGGGCCCTTCATCTCGGATCGCTTCACAGCCAGCATGAACTGAATGGCTCGATGCAGATCCATCCCGATCTCGACAACGATGACTGAAGATAGATATTTGCTAGACCATCAGGAACAGATGGGACCGCAGCGCATGAAATTGCACGTTGCGGTCAGTGAACAAGCCAAACTCACTTCGCGCAGCCTTGCGAACTTGGTTAGGAATTCCAGTATTGACAATCTCTTCAGCCGATGAGTAGGGGTCGATTTCGACGATCGCGTTGATCTCAAACATAGAGTCAGGCATGCACGATTTCATATCATACTCGTTGTTTAAGTGATCGAATTGCTAATTTCAAAAATAAAAATATTTAATGGTCTATTACAGATAAATCATGACAATCACAATGCCATAGTTTATCAATATGTTACCTTAACGCCCTTCTGCTTGCACAAAT
The DNA here is from genome assembly GCA_014805445.1 of Diplogasteroides magnus. Lineage (NCBI taxonomy): Eukaryota > Metazoa > Nematoda > Chromadorea > Rhabditida > Diplogasteroididae > Diplogasteroides > Diplogasteroides magnus. Next base: position 6,752 of record JACMIF010003928.1, on the reverse strand, counting down.
TGATGAGCGAGTGCTGGGAGAGACGTTCGTGACCGGTAGTAGGACGGACAATCGCAATCTTAACGGATATTACACGTTTCTACGCTTACGTTCTTGTCACAGTTCTTATAACATAAAGAAACTAAGAATTCGACTACAAACAGAACATTTTGCTGGTGGATTTTCTGGGTGTACGAGGGTTTCAACATCGGAAGTTTAGTGCATTTCTCATTTGTCTAATCCACTCGGAGCGATTTTGTCTGTTAGCAATAGGGTGGGCACTACGATCCCTTCGATTCCCAGCGGTCTAACGTCATTCCTAGCGGTCGTTTCTGCGCAATAGAGACGACCGGGCGAATGAGGACGCAGATACGAAATGAGTGTCGTTTTGCTATTGGGATCGTTGTGCCCACACTAGTTAGCAACATGCAACCGCTCCGTGTGGAATATACGAATGAGAAAGGCACTTTACTACCGATTAAGAAAACCTAGTGTGTACCTGCTTCCAGTTGTTGAGCTGAATGTAGGAGTACGTGGCGCGTGCCATTTCCGTGGCCGAAGTCAGGGCAACTGATCCGAGTGTGGGAAATTGCGTTCTGTCTGCGAGCGCGTCGTCTCCAGACATGTGCGCGATGATGGGCACGTTCCAGAGGGGAGCCAGACGACCGATCACCAACATTTCTAAAGGCGTTTGTTGCCCTTTGATTTGAGATGTTATCTTTTGAGATGCCGTTTTTTGTCTGTTCCACCTTTTGAGGTGCATATTATACAAAGAAATCGTCATTATTAGAAATAAATAGACTGAAAACGCAAAATGATTTTCCTCTTCTTCAAAGCACCCAATTATCTCGCAAAGATTTTATCGTTGATTCACCATGGCACGGCACCGAAAAGCATTGGAATAGATGTGGTAAGCTAGAGGCAACCATTGAAAAATGATATTGGAAAAAGGTAAATCCACGCTGCAAGGACTTACCGTTATTGCACCCGGGTCCGAAGTAGACAGTAGCGTTCTTAATGTAGTGCAGATAGGCAGCGTTTTCGACTCCGGAATACTGGTTGCAACTCTCCATGGTGATTACTCTACAATAACGCATGAACTACTTCTCTCCATGACGAATCTGCTCAATGCGCTAGCGAAGAACATTTCTCTCTATCTGAAATTCATTATTTTCAAGTGGTTAACTCTCACAGCCTATATTTAGAGATCCGCTCGGATTGAATCATAAAAGAAAGAATGCAGTTTGTCAGTTGAACTTTTAACGTTATGCTATGCAATTTGACTCGAATCAATCAATATACTCACTCGAAGGTGAAGTTGGCCGGCAGGATCTTCCGTTCTCGCAGGTCGTGTGCGCACATTTTGAGAATGTCCGGTTCATGGGCGATGTTGGGGTTATTAGGCTGCAGGTGCCCGATTCTCACCACGCCGCCAGACTTGGATTTGTCGGAAACAGTGCGCGACTCATAGCCCATCTAAACATTTGGATACTCAATGAGAAATGCTGATCTGATTACAAAATCCTCCCCAAGAATATCTATGTACTACTAATGCTAATAGCCAACATATCTATGCTATTTGCAGCAGCCGATTATCATTCATGTAAACTTAGTTAGCAGTGAACCTATTGATAAATATTGAAACCTATTCAAAATCACGATAAAAGGACAGAGAAACGACAAAATAAAACGCAAATTTGGAGTGTTCAAGCGTTGCGCCAGTTGTTCGTACTAGGGGTTCTAAAACGGTAATACAGTGCATTACTCATTCGTCTAATCTCCTCGGAGCGCTTAACTGTACTACCAATGGACAACCGCCCGAGTGATTCAGACGAATGAGAAATGCACTTTATCACCGTTTTAGAACCCCTGGTTCGTACCAGGGGTTCAAAAACGGTAAATTTGTCGTCATTCTTCTCCGCCGCGCGGTCATCTATCCGGGGTGAGACAACCGCTCTCCGGAGAAGAATGACGACAAATTTACCGTTTTTAAACCCCAAGTTCGTACTCGGCAAATAACTGGATTTACATGAATAATACGGCAGTACGGACAAGTTGAGGGTGCAAGTGTGTGTCTTGTTGATTCATGACAATTAGTATGGCTTGTAGATGATGTCAAACACTTGCCTCCTCAATCATCCCTGCCATCACTATAGCTCCAATATCCGTATGATCGAGCTCACTTACACTGGTGGCAATCGCCAACGCTGGCAATATAATGAGGAGTGAAAGCTGCATGCTGCGTTGGGATCGAGCACGATTACCTGAACAAAATTTTTACTTTCATGAAATACCGCATTTTCCCATCAATGTGAAAAGAAGGCGAACAGGCCATGCTATGCATTACGGTTTCTAATTCGGAAGTAGAGTGCATTCGTCTGTTGTCTGATTCACGAGGAGCGGTTGTCTATTGCACGAGTGCTCCTCGGGAAACATACAACAGACGAATGTACTCTACTCCCTACTTAGAAACCCTACAATGCATGTTGTAAGTGGTCTAATACGGTAGTGGAGTGCATTTCACATTCGACTGATCCAATCGGAGCGGTTTTTTATCGCTCTTCGAGAAAACCGCTCCGCGTCGATCAGACGAATGAGGAATGCACTTTACCATCGTTTTAGAACTCCTAGCATGTTGAACATGATAAGGCTGGAACTTTAAATTGTGAGACATGCGATGAGATAGATGAATGGGAAGCAAAATCCAGCACATGAGAGCGCTGCCATCTAGGGAATTCCTAATCATCTCATCTCATTATTACGGTCACCTGATGCCTCTTAAATACTCCGGAACGAATTATCGTAAGACGTAAAATGTTATTTCGGATAAACCGTACGCACATGCCTTCGATTTAGGAATTACCGTTCATGGAGACCATATTTCATGTTATGCTTCCGTTTTGACAAATCGGAAGCGGCGTGAGATGTCGAATCATCGTCGATGCCTCTTTACCCTGAATTTATTGACTAGGGATCGACTTTTGGAACGAATTTGCCCGTTTGCTGTCTCACCGCATTGACAGACAGTCGTCTATGATGAGCGATATACAACGGCTCGCACAAGAGCACGAGCGGAGAATACGCATACGCGTTCGCGAAGTCGATCCCTACCTCTGACTCCGGTATTGAGTAAAGATAATCGCTAATGGGAGATATCAGATGGCAAAATTGCAAAACTCACTCATCGAAAATGAAATAAATGCGAATCGGAAGACTAACCGCCCCGAACAAAGTCGCAATCGCTGCAAATTCCAGCAAAATGGAGCGCCAATGAGCAATAGGCATCAAAATCCTATATTTTCACAAATTGCAGAAATTGCGATTTGTGGTGAATCATTTCGTAATCTTTTGGAGGCCTATACTGGACTGAACTCAAGTGTCCTCGATTCAACGACTGAATGTCGAACCAAGATGCGTATGTATTATGGTTGGCAGTTTGAGTACGAAAGTGCATTCGTTATCTCTATTGCTCACCAGAGCAGTTGCCCCTCGTATGCGGGAGACAGCAGCTCTGTGGAGAAGCAGAGATATCGAATGCACTTTCGTACTCAAACTGCGAACCATACTATGCATACTACGGTTACTAAAATGGTTGTAAAGTGCACTTCTCATTCGTCTACTTTCCGCGGAGCAGTTGTCTCTACGATCGCTAGACAACCGCTCCGAACGAAAATGCACTTTATTACAGTTTTCTTCGTTTCAATACATGTTTTCACTTATATTAAGGACTGGGAAGATCGGTGGATTGTATCACTTACTCGTCCTGCTTCAGTATCGTGCTTTTTGTCGCTACTTCTGCCTGCTCATCCGTGTACAGTTCTTGGAATGAAGGACTTCCGCATCCGGCTGTATATGATAATGGTGGCAATGGGATCACATTACCTCCGAACGACTCTCATGTACCAGTTGATTCAAATTTCATATGGGAGATAACAGGTGTAAATCGAAATTTTTGTAGTGGCACGCAATCATGTCCCTGCTTGCGCTACAGAGCGGAAATGGAAAATATCAATGATGATGGCGTTGCATCCAGGAAGTTTTATCTCTTCCCCATATGCCGATGTCAAGAAACAGTTCGAAGCGAATACTTCCATTATTATCTTTAGCCGTTAAAATCGGTCAGTGAAATCCCCACAGAAAAAATTGATGACAATAGTAAATTAAAGCTTTTCTTCTTCAAAGAAAGGGATATTAACAAGCATTCGCGATGGCCAGACTAGTAACATACATAAGAACTATATCGGCGTAGCAGAAGAAGAAGATTAGACCGGTTGATGAAATGGCCAGCGTCTGTCTATAAAGGTGCGTGTCAGCGCAAGTCAGCATCATCATCATGATATATCAAGAATCTTTACTCGGGCTCTGCGTCCTTGCTTCCGTGGCTAACGCTTACCATCGTAAGTTTAAGTAGCAAAATATAGTCGCTTTTAATTTTTTAGAGTATCGCGAACTGAAGTGCACCACACCCACTAATACAACCAGGGGTGGAAAAGATCCCGCCACATGCCACCTTGTGCTCAAAAACGAAGAATTTGAAGACGGTCGGGATGTTCCAATTGGAGCTGGTTGCTTTAAGGTTTGCAAGACAATGTTTTTATTGTCAAACGTATTCGATATAAAGAAGTGCATTGTTCGAAGTAGGGAAGGTAAAGCAAGTTGAAGTGCATTTTCTGTCGTCTATTTTGATCGGAGCCGTTTTCCATCACCTGAGATATCATGCACCATACAAGCGCTCCAAGTGAATTAGATGACAGAAAAATGCACATCTCCTTTTTTTTTGCTTTCTCAATCCTAGTTCGCAGCACCGTTATTTTCGATTCGAGTAAGGTTTCTGATCAGGTGAAAATGCGTATTGCTCATTCGGCAATTCTCTGCCGAGCCTTCCAGCATATGTAGATTAGTAGAAATGCACTTATTTTCAGGAGAAAGCACCATCGGGAGAGGAACGGGATTATTGTGATCTTGTTTGCCCAAAATCATACGAAGTTTACATATCATACAGAGACCAGGGACACCGATCGTGTTTCAACTTCTTTTCTTACCAACTGGAAAAGGTTACGCGTATTTTAATTACATACATATGGCAGCCATATTAAGAGAGAGGAAGAGTGGTTCCTGTGGCGGTCCGGAAAATGTCTAACTTCGACGTCAAACTTCAGAATAGGCTGCAAATACGTGGACCCATTTAAAACACAATACAAGAATGACAAAGATATCATCAAGCACCTCTTACGTAGAGCCAGACGAGCATAAGTATGGGAAGGTTCCGAACTTGAATAAATTGTGTATATTGCAAAACACACTTGCTTGATAACAATGGAAGCAAATTGTTGCAAAGATCTGATATAGATAATTGTTTTACTTTCATAAGTCTCCAGTAGAGTGTCGCATTGGGACGTTGTTCGGACAATGGGCGTGCATTATTTATACATAATGTTCGAACAATGTGTGGGCGATGTCCGGACATCAATTCGTTCGTCATTTCTATTATCTCCTAGCGCGGTCTATTCCCTCGGATTTATAGACAACCGCGTTAGGGAGGGAACAAACATGACGACTCTCCAGTGATATAAACTGTATTGAAAAGCATTGTGGCAAAAAGCATCCTCTCGACAACTATACCATACGAATAGCTTCTCTATTAGAACTGCTAGAACTTTCAATAACCGTTACCGTCACATTCAGTCAAAATATTATACCAATGATATCCGCCGATATTCATAATAATTAACCATACCGATTCTTGAGATTCAATCATCTCGGCGTGTATAAATATCTATCTGTGTATATTTATTGTAATTGGGGGCAGTTTCCGGTAATTGTTATTGGAGAGAGTTGTCGATAATTGTTATTAGGCACATTTATCATTCCTTATTGCTTCCTTGTAGTGTGTTGCGCAAAAGTTTTTGTCTTTCTTCGACGACCAACTTCTAAACATAAATGGACTTTGAAATTTTGCTATTGAGTGATGCGGCTGAGAACACTGCCATTGGGGTAGGCTAAACAATTTTAAACGGATAGGTACAATACCTTTAAGCAATAACCAAGTCCCCCCCCCAACATTGACTGCTTGCATAGTGCTAATTAGGGGTTCTAAAACGCTAAATTTGTCGTAATTTTTCTTCAGAACGCGGTTGACTCAATCCATGATAGACGACTGCGCGGCGGAGAAGAATGGCGACAAATTTACCCTTTTTGAATCCCTGGTGCTAATAGTAAGTGATCAAAAATCTGAAAACACATATCCAGTAAGCTATTTCTAGATAGGAGAACATATCTAGTAGTGATGGCTGATGGAATACGAGCAATTGCAAAAATACGAGCAAAATATGCTCGTTTCAGTGATGCTGTTAAAACTTTATCTCTTCGAGAAGATCAAGAATCACTATGCTTTTATAGGGTTTGGACGCCTAGGAATAAAGTTAGATTTTTCGAGTACGAACTTTGCCGATTGAGATATCCATTTTTGAACTCAGCGCGGTCGAATTAGTTAGGGACAGAATTTTCAGATCGGGTTAACATTTGCTGTGTCAAGTATCACCCCTGTCAGATAGTGTCTCATAAATGGCTTGAAAATTATTCAATCAAAAATTGAAGTGCATCACTGAAACGAGCATATTTGAAAACCTTTGTAGCCAAAATTTCAGTTTTTTACATTGTTTCATTCTCCCTTACTGCATTTTTAAAGTTCGTATTCGGGTGAATACGAAGGCCGCTCCTTCGTATTCACCCGAATACGAAGAATGAAGAGAGTCGACAGCTATTCCACGAGG
>JACMIF010003927.1:0-13398 GCA_014805445.1 Diplogasteroides magnus | reverse complement strand
AATCTCAGTAACTCATTTGGATTTCGATGTACTGTATATCTTCTTAAGCTGAATTCCCTTTGCTTTAGTGAACTTAGCATTCATACAATTAGAGACCACCTTTCAAACGATAAGAACTTACTAGGCAAACTCAATCTATCTGAATAGGACCCAGCATAGTTATAGGGATATGGAACGTGGCGTCTCAGAATAGTATTGGTTACTGGCTGAGATGGCGGAGGGTAACGTCCACCCTCTGCATTCGAGACACGCAAGCGCCCTCTCCCGCTACAGAGGTCCCATCGACGTCGGTTTCCCTTCCTCTGAGTGCCCCCATCCCTCCCCTTTATTCCCCCATTCCTCTCTTCTCTGTTCTATATGTATTATGTACATGTCGTAACATCAATTTGATGTAGATAAATTAAAAATTAAATTAAAACTCTGGCCTATTCATTAGTCCCCTCTCCCTCGCTTCTACCCGGTCGACTTCATTAATTATAATATGCGGAATAATATCCAAACATTCGCACAATCTTCAGTTGAAAACTACTACATCCACTGAATTTACATAAAAATTCACCTTTGAAGAATTGATCGTCCAATTTCACAGGTTTCTCGAAAGAAATGTCCAACATTTTAGAAGACATGATATTGGAGAGTTGCTCTCCGTTGACATAAAAACTTCCACGAAGTTTCAAATGCACACAATGGTCGAATAAAATCTTGAAAGATTCAACATAATTTTCACTTTATAGTCCCCTCATTTCAAGAACAATCTCTTTGAATTCATCAAAGTGTCGATTCAAGCAATTCAGTGGTCTTCCAAGGCTCGGATCGTCAACCCCGCAAGAGGTACAAGAGACACAATCGTATCCTCTGTAGCGAAGAGCTGTAATCTCCTTTTCCAATGAGCCAATAGTTATCGATTTTGTAGAAACTTCACATATGACCTTGCCGCGCTTGACGAACAACTTATCCTTGTAGTAGTCAACAATTCCCTTCAGCTTCTTTGAAGTGAGACGAAGGTTGCAAAGCCCAGAATTGGGAAATACACGGAAAATTTCCATTTGAATTTCCGGTGGTAGCTTGTCCAGCGAGAACCCGTCGTTGAAGAGAATGTCGTAGAAAGGAAGATGGTCGGACATTGTCCCAGCGGAAAATGCGAATGGGTGATCGATTAGAAAGTTAAGACAAAGGCGCTTTGTGTACGAGGTCGACCCTCTGGTACTGGCGCAGGGTAGGGTGACGGAAGGCGATTCCTCAAAAGATTCTATCACATTTTAAAATGCTGACTCTGCAATGAGTATTCGGTATATAACAAAAAATGAAGCTATACGTAAAAGTTGAGTGGTGCTCGATATCAGTCAATTCACTAGTATTCGTATGTAGAGAGAGACTGAAGGTGAAAAAGACAATAGACAAGTATAGGTCACGTAGGCACTGAGAAGAGATCACTCTAGCTAGGGCAAATTGTAAGCAACTTCATTATAAACAAAATGAAATAAGAAGCTCTCGACCGGAAAGTGAACGTAAATTTCAAGTCAAGATACGTTTTGGGTTCATTGATGGGTGGTCGCACAAACTGATCGGACAGAGAACGTAATGCTTACATATATCCGTATATGTTTGATATGTGACAGTGAAGTGGTCTTTAAATGATTTAGCAAGAGAAGCGAATAAGCTAATAAGCTGCAAATAAGTATTACGAATGTGTGGAAATGAACATGAAATTATGAAAGAAGATGAGTAAAGGGGTACATTCGAAGAGCTTGAGCTCGTTTTACAGCATGGAAAAGTGCAACGAATTTACTACTGATTGCAAGTTAAGAGGATAAAATATCCTCCTTTGATGCGAATGAATCAAGGAAGAGGGAATGTAGGAAGAGTTGGAAAGCATTCACCGTGCAGAGTTAGAGCGTTCGCTCATTGAGATCTGTCTGTGTCTTGTCTGAATGAAGAGAGAAGAGAAAGAAGGGGAAAAGGGAAAGAAGGGGATGAGAATGTCATGTATTTGTGTGAGAGGCCACTTTGAATAGAGGAGAGGGAGGAAGGGAGATAGAGTCATCCCTTTGTGTCAGTCTCCGATGAAAGAGCATGGAACACTTTTCACCTCTAAGAAGCATTCAAACAAGTTCACAAGAAATGTTCTACTACTAATGTTGTCACTAATTTTTCATCGATAAAACGTGTAATATGGGCAGAAAAAATGATTGCTCAGCAAACTAAGGGGAATACATTTCATCTTTAGTATTTGGGCAATGGGTGTGGCGTCTCAGATAGAATTGGTTACTGACTATATGGCGGAGGGTAACGTCCGACCCTCTGCATTAGAGAGACGCAAGCGCCCTCTCCCGCTACAGAAGTCCTATCGACGTCGGTTTCCTTTTCCCCTGAGTGCCCCCATCCCTCCCTTTCCATTCCCCCATTCACTCTTCCTTCACTTATTCCTTCTCTGTGTTATATTTGTACATGTCGTCACATCTATTTGATGTAATAAATTAAATTTCGCTCCACTGCAACCACATCGGTCTAAAGGAAATCTCTTTTCGTTGCTTCAATTGTCGCATTGGTCTGGGGTATCTCCGCTGACGGGAATGGGTCCCAGTGATACCATTCGTCCTCAGTCTAGCATTCAATATGCAAATCCACTCTCTTGACCATAGTTTCATTCACTGTCTCAGGAATGTCGACCGCATCTGCAACCATACGTGTAACTGATACATGTTTATAAATCAGCTTATGATTAGAATGTTTTGATAGACAACTGACTGATTAGTCATAAGAGACATCGAGAGAAGTGTCACGACAGTACAAGGGTTTCTAAAACGATAGTAAAGTGCATTTGTCAGTTGTCTAATCCACTCGGAGCGGTTGTCTATCCAGCGCAGAAGAGATCAGACGAATGAGAAATACACTTCTTTACCGTTTTAGAACCCCCAGACAGCATCACTCACTCTTTATATGCATTTCTCTAATGCCTCACATCAGATTCCCTATCTATAGAAGGAAAATCGCCGCTCTGTGTACGCATGAGAATATTCATTTACACAATTGCTTTCACTTATGTCTTCCCTACTAAAATATCGATAAAAATGCAGAAAAATAACGAAAGTGAGAACTAGCAAAACTACGCTCTGTAAGCTCTCAACGCATAAGATGTTCGCGTTTTCTCGTGGCCGACATACTATGCTGACGAAACCCCGAAAGGGCAGACCGTCGGTCGGCCTCTTCGGTGTTTTATTGGGATCTGTTCAAAATTAGCTGGGGTTTATCGATAAGCCGATATTCTATGCGAAGCTAGAGGAGTGGCCGACACACTACGGGAGGCTAGAAACGTGTAAGGCGGTTCATTGGGGCTTCCGAGGAGGCTACTTTGGCGACGATTAGCTCGTTTCACAGAACTCCGCCGCAAAAACGGAAACCTATTTTCAAGACCTCCCGTCCTGGATAATGACACCTAAACACCTTACGATAGCTCGCTAGTAGGAGTGCATTTTCCGAATTAGCATATTAATATTTGAAGAAGATAATCTTACAGCATAAATCTTATAAGTGGCAAAGATGGCCAATTGAGGAGTGTCCCCATATCGTACATGGCGCTTTATACCAAAGGGTCAAAGAGGAACGAAAGTAGTCAGTGCGTTAAACTCTGTTGAGGTCAAACACAAGTAAATCTGCATAATATATGGATGGAGTGTAAAGAAGTGGTTATGAGATGAGAGAGTATCTTCACAGGATGATAGGGTCGAATAGTAAGGAATAGTGGGACAGACAAATAAGGACAACACGAATCTCAAGTCACACAGTGCACGGCACTTGGGATAAGGATAAACGAGGCCCCTGAGGGCACAAGAGGGGAAAAGCCTATAGATGAGGGACTGTGTACATATATAATGATAGATTAGCGCTCTTCCACCTAGATCGTTTCCCTGGCAGGAAACTTGAGGAAAGCGAGAGAAGAAGAAGCATACATTGTGGAAACCTGTAATTCATATCGATCAGCACTGATTAGTTGTGAATTGAAAATAACTCACATCCTTCTTGGGAAAGTCCGAGTTCATCATTCTGTAATGACCCTTTCCGAATCCTTCCGACTCCAGATACGAAAGAACCACATGCAGGGGCTCAGACTTACAGAATCGACGCATCAACTGCAAATACACAATTGCACTTCCATCTCAATCACCAATATTACCGTACTTGCACTCTGAATAACCCTCATATACAACATCTTCTCACCTCTCTTCCCTCAGGAAGTCTGAATCTCACAGCCACAGCATCCTGTCCCTCAGGAGGTTCACTCGGAAGGGCTCCTGCCAGTTTGGCCCTCGTCTGCTCCTCTGCTTCCTTCGCACGCTTCGCTTCTTCCTGAAACATCTTCTACTCTCATTCTGCACTCTTATCAGTTCAACAAAGACTCATTACTGTAACTACCGTACACCCCGAGCAGTAGAATTTCAAACACATCGACTGGAATTCGTAAGAATAACATTTCCATTAATGATATCGTAATCACCTACCTTATTCGCACTCTTCGTTCCCCTCTTCTCTCCTTCAAGCAGCTCGTATGTATGTACCCGAACAATGGGTGCAAAGCTCACACGACGGATGGCAGTGGGAATCTGAATAGTTACAGTATCGCCTAGGGCCTAGGCTATATTTGTGACAAAAATTCAAAAAAATGGAGTTGGTAGTTGTTACGAAAAGGAATTACAGAAGCCCACAACAAATATATTGTATAACATCCAAAAAATGATTCCGAATCTACCCAATGTAAAATTGTACTCACCGGTTCTTCTCTGAATATATTTTTGAGCAGAAGAGATACAGGTACGGTAGTCCATTCTGTGCGAGAATCAGTGAACGACTGACTAGGCGACTCCATACTGATGCAATAGACTGAAATCTTATAGGATAATGCATTCGTCTATATATACGAAACATGAGACATATAATATATGCGGCAATCAGAGAGAAGACGAAAAACATCTAATTGGGACAACAGTTATTTTTATGAAAGGGCGCTAAGTGAACAACGGTCCACGACTCCGATGAAGAGTGAGAATGACATCGTTTTGAATCTTACTAGAGGTCATCTTCAGGATGCACTTTTCACAGCTCTGGTTAGCACTGTGGCTGTGCCGTGGTTCATTCCCTACATGACCTCATATTTATCTGAACATTCTTCTTCCTTCATCTGGGGTGAAGTAGAAAGAAGAGCCCATATATTCTGTTTCGGCGTTAGCCATAGAGGATACTGGTCCTGCCGGTTTAAGAGACATTATTTTTTCACCTCAACCTAAAATCGACCTTGGCGGAACCGGATGGTAAAGTTTCGAATTAAATTCTGATTTTTTTCCTGGAAGTAGGTATGGGCACCCCAATGAACGTCGTATACTGATTCGGTCTGAAAAAAACTTAACTCGCTTCAAGCTCATTCTAGAGGGCTGGCGAAGCACTAATTTTGCAGCAAATTTTCTTCTGATCATTTTACTTCTCGCGGTATATGACCGTATCTGTAACGACAACTGAGATAATACAGGTCGACCTCGAAAAAACGGCATTTTCATCCATTTTAAAATTTCTCCCCAAGGTAGGTTACCCAGGATATCAAAACCCAAGAGATTCTACGTAACATATGTTTTTAAGAAAAAAATATAAAATATGCGTTTTTTGGGAAATTGGGGTAACGTTTTAGTTACGGCCCGAAATTGATATAACTTTTTAGTTACCACCCTATGTGTCCTTGAAATTTGAAGCAATTCTCAAATGTGCTTGCTTTCCATACTCACGGTGAGGGCCTTCTATGACCACATCTAATCTTTCAGTCCCATGGACAAATATTTTTAACTTTTTGGACCATGAACCCGGGGTCATGGTGAAAATGACCCATGACCCCGGGTTCATGGTCCAAAAAGTGAGAAAAATTCTTTCATGGGATTAAAAGATTGGATATCGCCATCGTAGGCCTCCACCGTGTAGAGTAAGAAAAGCAAGCACATTTGAGAATTGCTTCAAATTTCAAGGCAGCATAAGGTGGTAACTAAAAAGTTACCTCAATTTCGAGTGGTGTCAAAAACGTTACCTCAATTTCCCAAAAAACGTACCAATTGATTTTTTTCTAAAAAATATATATTACGTAGAATTGCTCGGGCTTTCATATCCCGGTAGCCTACCTTGGGGAGAAATTTTAAAATCGATGAAACTGCCGATTTTTAGAGGTCGACCTCTGTTATCTCAGTTGCCGTTAGAGATGCGGACTTGCACTTCGAGAAGTAAAATGGTCAGCAGAAAATTTGCTGCAGAATGAGCTCTTTTCCAGCCCTCTAGCATGAGTTTAAAGTGAGTTATGAGCGCTCCAACATCATGACGAAATTCGTCTGTAAAATGATTGCGAAATTTTTTCAGACCAAATCGAGACAGGACGTTTATTGGGGTGCCCATACCTGCTTCCAGGAAAAAAACAGAATTTAGTTCGAAAGTTTTCCACCCGGTTCCGCCCTACCTTGACTTTTGCTTGAGCTGAAAAAATAATGTCTCTTAAAAGGTCATGGCAAAATGCTCAACATAATTGGCAGAGAAAAATTTCTACACAGGGAAATGAAACATTATATAAAAGGTTATATTATAAAACATTGTATTATGATGGGATCGTCTACCAAGTAAAATATCCGCAATACAGCTTTCGTGTACACATAGATTGTGTAAGCCACATAATGGTGAAGGTACCGCAGAAGTAACAGAGTCCTCAAACTCTCACTCCACTGCTCTTCTTGATTCCATAGAGAAGAGAAGAGTGAAGTACGAAGTAAACATAGATATTTAGAGATATTTAGAAACCATTCTGACAACATAGCGTTGATAAGCATCGTTTATTACATAGGATGCTGTAAACATTTATTTTTTAATTTATAAATTCACCACCAGTAATGCAGTTGTCAAAAAATGAGAAAGTTGTAATTTGTAGTTTGAAAAAAAATTTCAACTACAAACTGCAGCATTCGCTTAAAGCACCCGCAAACTTTCTAGTCCGTTTTATATGCAAATTGGCTAATTCGAGTGCAGTAAACCCAGAACTAAAACCACGAAGCTCGAAATTGCGGCAGACGAGTCTTCTGCGCATTGATACGAGATTACATTATAACGACCCAACACGAGGGAATTCCGCGTGGGAACACGAACATTAATTATTTTAGGTTCATTTTTTTGGATTCTTTAAAGATAACATACGTAAGAAGAGAATAGAGCTATCATAAGACGAGTTCAGTTAAACTTAAATGCTGGGATTTTTATCAGTTTTATCGATCTCCGTTGCATCACAGTTCTCGGATTCCTGGAAGATTTCATGGTAAACACAACTATCCTTTGCTTATCGAATCATACCTCATGCTTGCACTCTTCTGTAGCGGCGAGAGTTTCATTCCCTGCCAATTCCCTTTCTTCATTGCATACCAGTTGTTCAACCTCCAGAATTATCTGTAAGTTAGTCGATTGCTGCAGGAGCTCCTTGATCTTCTGAGTTTAAAACATCATTACTTCTCTCAGTCGTTCTTTATCCTCAGGATCTTTCGTACCATCAGCCAATTTGGTGAGGGAAGCTGAAATTTCCCTGAGGCAAGATGTCTTGATATCAAGTAGACGTTTCTACAATCAGACGATTCCAAGAGAAATTTATATTTTCGTTCATTTCATTATTTGCAACTTTCTACGGTAATTTCAGTCGCTGATTGTTTTCCTTATTCAAAACTATCGAGTGCGGGTGCGCTATCAATAAAATTACTCTGTCAGACTACGTAAATTTTACCTGAATCTCTTCTTCACTCGCTCCCTGAATGGATTCTTTCACAAGCGAGTTAAACTGCAAGAAGCCATTTCTTGTGCATTGGATCACTATCACGTCACCTCTCCTACAAGCATCTCCCAAAATAATAAATTATTCTCGCCATTACCAGTGCCAGAAGATTCCGTCAGTTCCTGAAGAAAATCTTTCGGTGTGATGAATAAGGATGTTGAAAATCACATATTTTTCTCCATTCCACCACAATAGCTCAAGTGCGCCATGAACAGTTGCGCCTTCATTGTCGTCATTCTCATATCGTTCGTGTCTATTTCACCATTATGACACAAATGTTCATATGGAACTGTTATCTTTCACCCGCAGAAGAGTATGGTATGCGCTATATGAATCATAAGAATACCTTCATGTCGAATTCTTCCGTCTGAGTATTCTTATGAAAATTACTAGCGACAACATCATTCTTGAGTTCGACGATGGCCTGCGAATGAACATTTTGACACAATGATTGGATAATAAACACACTAACCTCGTGCACACTAACCTCTTCGGATTGTATTCTATCTCAAGAGAATGTCTGAAAATTATCTGTTTATGTGAACCAAGAACACAATGAATGGTGCGAAATCAATGAACCATTATTTACTCGAAAGCTGTACAAGCTTAGAAATATTGACAATTCACGAAAATGTTTACGGAATATCTTTCGCCGTGAGAAACGTTACCGCGGCGCGAGTTCGGGGCGTTGCGGACATGAAAGGGTATGAATCACTTGGTCCTTGTATCTTCTTGTCAACAATCAGAGAATGAGTGACACTGATGTGTTGGTTATGGGTTATGGGTATAGGATTGAGAAACGTCATGAGACGAGCCATTCTGATTACGCAACGATGACAACGGTTTGACACTATTTGAATGATATTAGTATTAGGAAATCAAAGTCATCATATGCACAAGCTGTTCAAAACCGATTTGAAGTTATCAGAATTGAAAAAGCATTCATAAGATAGAAAAAGTAGTGAGAGACACAACTGCACGCGTGAATATGCAGCTCATGGTATCAAAGTTGTCGAGGGTCTTTATGGACGTACAGAGAGACTTGAAACGAGAGACAACGCGAGAAGTTCACGGCATTTCTCACAGTCACATTCCTGAAATTGATCGGGCGGAATGGCTAGAATGCAAAGTTTCCCATTCAATTAATCAAAAATAATTGATATTTCGGTCAGGACGATCTTTCACGGAGTCACGAAACATAATATTAGGACAACATACATCATCCCAGACACTTGGCAGGTCTTCCACGCTCGTGACTTCTTTCCTTTTGTTCTCCTTAGCTTCCAACTTCAGAGGTAATTTTGAGGGAACCTGCAAACAAGAGATATATATGATACAGTTACTAGGGGTTCAAAATCGGTAAATTTGTCGTCATTCTTCTACGCCGAACAGTTGTCTCATTCCCTCGTAGTCAACCGCGCGGCAGAGACGAATGATGACAAAATTACCGATTTTGAACCCCGACAGTTACTAATATTTTTCCGGATCATGAATCTAGTGAAGAGTTTGCTGTGAATTACCTTGACTTCCTTCGTCTCTTGTAGTCCATCGCGCCGCTTCGAGAAGATTGACCCCATAACACAATTGGAATCAGAAAGCTGCGAGAAAAATTGATTCATATCTGTTTGGTCATGAATATATAAGATTTTGTCATTCCTTTTGTCATCTCAACGGAGAGAATGCCATGAAAAGGAAAGTATATGTTCATCTGCGACTTTTATCGATCTTTTTTTCTTTTTCTGATCCACATTGCGTCTTGTAACATCTCAAGACCTCCTAATTCACAATAACTTGGAGACGAGCGATTCGGAACGGGGAAGAAAGAGACTGTGATTGATTGATTGGTAGATGTGAGGAAAATAGGCAAGAAACGAGAAATTTGCTGACTCTGACTGACACGTCATAGTGCAACAGAGACATGTGCGCATATCTTGTAGATACCTCTAAACACATATTTCTAACCTCCTATTCTTACCCGATCTGTTGCCTATGAGGTTGAAAAACGATCATTCGGATTGGAACAGGGAGGTTAGAAATATGCGTTTCGAGATCTCTAATATCTTGCGCAAACGACTCGTTCGTTGTTGAAACCAACCGATAGGAAAAAAGAGAGAAACGAGAGCGAGATGAATGTGAGGAAGAACAGAGAATACACATACAAATTGGTATACGGGCATCGGAAGGGAAGACAAATTGTCGCGACGATGAGAATTCGGGCATCATTCTTTCCTTCATTCTCGCGTACATTGCCCTCCTTCAGATCCAAGGTGAGAAAATACTAGGGGTTCTAAAGCGTAATAAAGTGCAATTCTCATTCGCCTAAATCACTCGGAGCAATTATCTATTGCTAGTAGAGACAACCGCTCTGCGGAGATTAGACGAATTAGAAATGCACTTTATTACCATTTTAGAACCCCTTGAAAATAAGCGGCACTCATTTTTATGCATTTGTTTCATGCAAACGTGTGATGATAGAAACTTTATTATGACAACAGAACTGCATTTCTTGGTTACTAGCGAGGGAATACACGGTGATGTATCAGAGATTGGGAAGAAAATCATATGACGTTGAGAAGCAATGTAGGCTGTGAACCATCTGCGAAAATCGATGGGCGTATCAACAATCAATTCCATCAACGAGGGACATTCTTTGTCCATGTTACGCTTCAAGCACAAGTCCACTAGGAAAGATGAGTCAGAAGTCATGTTTCTGGTAGACTAATGAGAGTGCATCGTCATCCAACGAGGTAGAAATTCCGAACAACACAGAAGGGCAATGGCCTTTCACTCTGCCAATTCAGCATATTATTGTTTCACAATCAGACAAGCCAGACAATGTTAGACATCATGGTGTGTCTTCAAATAACTGACTCCTTCTATTTCCACGCCTCTTGAATGATTCATTCCGTCATTCATTTGTTTGTATGATCTCATCAAAGGATACCTGTCAAATTATTGACTGAACAAAGGAAGATAGTGTGATTTTAGTGACCGCCCATCTTCTTTCACCCTTTCTTCATTTCCAATCACAGACCATGCGTAACAATTTAAAGGAAACGAACTGCAACATACAGACGAGTTGTTTGAACAGCAGTTTTGATTGTTCACAACAAAAGATATTCGATTGCTTTCTTTTCCAGTAGTAGCCCATGGGCAAAATAAATATTTTCGGAAAATCAAACAAGAAGAGACGGCAGCGGAAGTGATGCCATAAAATTAGAAAATTTGTGTGAATAAATGGCATAGGGATGATAAGATAATTACTTAATTTTCGCTATATCTTCGTTATGAAAATTAACAAAAAAGGAGGGAGTTAGAAATGAAAAGAATCAGAGAGTAGAGGGGGACAAAGAATGTTGGTTGAGGGAATGAAATCAATCGTCCTTCTTGCCACAAATGCACGATTCGGTGTCATGGGTGCATCCCTGCAATTATCGCGGTTATTGCGATAACTAACAAAAATGATTTCTTAATGCAACACTCCTCACACAATCCAATCACAAACCTCTTTCTTGGTCCCTTCATGGGGCAGAACGGCCTTCTTCTCCTGATCAACTTCTGCATTCTGAACAAAATCAACTCCTTGGATGTGTACTGACGGAGCTATCCACTCAGTTATTGATCACGGTTGTTTCAGAAGAAGAATACATGAACATATTCACCTGTGAATCCTCCTTCACGTCCTCCTCAGGTGCAGATGCAACGACCTTGTCGGATTCCATTGTACACAACTGATTGGATGTTCCAGTCAACGTAAGTGATTTTCCCACAGAAAATAATTTCCTAGAAAAATGACCAGTCTGTGGAAATTCGCCGTTTCTAATGAAAAATGCCTGTTGCGAGTAATCACAGTATTGAGAGAATTTCCCCATTGGACTCAATGGGGTTCAAACTAACTATTTCACGAAATCATTTCTTGAGAGCCCATGGACTTTCAACAGTAAACGTTAGTTGAAGCTGAAGATGTTCAAAATCGATCAATATGCTATGTGCACATATTCGAGATCTTCTAAATGAATGAGATGCAGGTATGGCAGAGACAGACAGCTTGATGTTCCCTCTGTGTCCTGACGCATGCACCTTAACTGCCTTTGTTCAGTTGATGGGCTGACAGAGATCTTAAGGGATGAGAAGAGAAGAAGCGGAGATAGTGTTAGACATGGAGGGATTTACAAAAAAAAAAGATTCCCGGTCCTCATCCGCTATACCCTGGTTGCATGTTGGAAGCATCTAACTCTAAGCAGCAAATGTCATGTGTCAAATTATGGCAGTAAAATACTGGATACGCAATTTCAAGCCTGACCTACGAAACATATCAATGTCAGTCACTTCTCGCATCATTACATCACTCTTCTTCTTCTTCTTTGATGACTATGCAACCTTTTAGTGTGCAATTCACCTGACTTTGACTTTTTGTCATATATTTTTGTCATTTCATAACGCAGACTGCCATTCTCAACTAAGGAACAAAATATTCGTCTCTTTCATTATCCTTATAATTAGCATTTTATTCTTTACTTACTATTTTCTTCACTCCATACTTCTAAAAATTCGCAACTGTTCTAATGACGGAATTAGCAAATGAGGACTAGGGGTTTATAAATCGGAAGTAAAATGCATTGTTCATTCATCTGTTTTCCGCGGAGCCGTTGCCTCTACTCTTGCGTGGACAATCGCTACGAGAGGATTAGACGAATGAGAAATGCATTTCACTACCGATTTATAATATAATAGAAACCCTAAAAAGGATCACATTGTATACAGCCATGAAAGCAGAGTGGATCTGCCTCATTCTCATTGGTATCGGTGCTGTGTACTGCATCTACGCTTGGCACGAAAAGCAACAGGAGAAGAACAATAGGAAGGAGGCGTTGCTCAAGCAGATGTTCCAGCAAAGCATGAAATGTCAGAGACGGAATACTTTCAGGCGTTCACTCCGTTGTGCCAGATGCAATCCTGCCAAGCAGCAAGTGATACTGTTTGTTTACACTTATTTTATCGGAAAAATAGCAAAAGCCGTAAGATGACTTTGCCAACTGAGTCGAAATGTTCTTACTCAACATATGAACATTATTGCAGTTATCAATTGGATCCAGTGGATATGGAATACTGTCCCGAGATTGAAATATTCGATTTGTGAGATTTTATTTGATACCGATTATTTAGTGGAATTATGATGACGACTCACACCACTCTTATTTGTAATTGTTTGTCACATCTACATTCGACTTTCCGTGTTATTCACGTGAGATGAAGAAAAATTATCTTTTGAACTCGCCCTTTGCCATGAACAGATAGCAGCCGTTTTTCTCACTTCGTTGTGGTGTCTCATTCCACGAGTAAGTCAATTGAACATCAGTACAGTTGACTTATTGTCACATGGCAGTCCAACCTACAAATCGTGCAATATCGCGGTACGAGCCCCTTCGATGCACATTTTACGGTGTCCTACTATTATTCCTGTAATATGAACTGAAAGACAAGCTTCATTTGACTACTTCAGTAAGACTCATTATCCTATGCAAAAGCACGAGTGGCGACTGTCTAACCGAAGAAATAGCACGCAA
>JACMIF010003926.1:0-13402 GCA_014805445.1 Diplogasteroides magnus | reverse complement strand
ATTCACGAGGAGCGGTCGTTCGTTGCACGAATGAGACAACCGCTCCTCGGGAATCAGACAACAGACGAATGCACTCTACTCCCTAATTAGAAACTCTATTATCTAGTCCTGTACAGTAGCGAAATCGGTAGTGTGAGCATTTCTCATTAGTCTAATCCACTCTAGCCGAATATCGAACGTAGATACAACCGGCCGCTCTGCAGAAAGTAAACAAATTAGAAATGTGCTTTACTACCTATTTGGAAACCTATACTATGGCAGTGAGAGTGAGGAAATTGGCATTCAGAGACAGAGATAGGAATGCATTGTGACATAGCAGAAACATTGATGAATCTGCACGATGGGCTTGAAAAAGTGGCATTGGATGGTTGAGAGACAAGTAATAAATTGGGAGATGACCATGGGGAAGAGGGAAAAGAAATTGGAACAGGGAAATGAGATGGGAGAGGAGAAAGACAAAAAAGATGAAAGAGGTGAATGAATCCACGGAGGAGTAAAGAAAGAGAGACGAAGAACACTGAATAGGTCAACAAGCCGGATAGGAAACATTCCGCTTACTACTAGGAACGGAATCCAAGCAGAAGTACACATTTCTGTCGTCTAATTCCAACTTCTAGATGGGTTCTTTCTCTCACCTGATGGACAACCGCTCCGAGGGAATTCGGAGACAGAAATGTGCTCTTCTGATTGGTTTCACTTCCCTACTTACTACCATCGCGCACTCACGATAAAACGATGGAAGGAAGTTGATAGAAATAAGAGACTGTATTTTTCTGTTCATTTTATCATGCAGAAAATGCAAATGGATTCAACAAAAAAGGTTTATTGACACTCAAAAACATCCGACATCTCATATTTCAAACAGATTGCGACTCCGAGGAAGCTTTTCATGAAGAAGAACGCCGATGTGAAAATTATAGCGCCTCTGCTTGGTCCGCAATGGTCTTGCACCTGGAAGTACTGATAGTTCAAGTAAATCGAGTTGATCAGACAAGTATTATTGACATTATACAAAAATTATACAAAAAATATATTTTACTAGGGTGGCGCGAATGGGAGGGTTCCCGGGATCCCATTCAAGAACGAATAAGACCGCGCTCATCCCGAGGAAGAGCGAAAAATGAAGAAGAATGAATGGGATCCCAATGATGAATGGGATTCCAATCATCAATGAGATTTCATGCGTTTTCACAGCGCTTCTGAGAGACCACAATCACTATTGTTGAAAATTACTTCCCATGTCCATATCTAGTGAAAGTAGAAATAGGAAAGAGAAATGAGGACTTTGGAATCGATCCTGCAAGGCATCCTCCATTCAGCTCCGCTTTCTCATTGTCAGAAAATCTGTGTCATGAATAAAGTAATCAAGTACGCTTACAATGTCACTGCCCGTGGGATGCGTAGCGATCCTAATCGCATTAGAACTGCCTTATATAAGTAAGTGCTACGTCTACCTTAGGACCAGGTGTTCAAAAACGGTAAATTTGTCGTAATTCTTCTCCGCCGCGCGGTCGACTATCGTGGACTAAGACAATAGCGCTAACAAGGGAATGGTCAGGACCGGGTATCAGGTTTTTGATCCAAATATGTATTGTTCGAGAGCACTTGACGAGTGAACAAAACAACTACCTTTAGTTTTTCCCGCCGTCACATACAAGAAGAAATAGCTCAAAAATGGCGGGAGTGATTTTTTTGAAGAGCGTGATAGGAAGCACTTTTTCTTGCTCCCCATCACCTAGGGAGTCAGAAAAAATAGGTCTCTAAAAAAATTTTTTTTTCATCCCCCGGCTTGAAAACGTTACGGGGAGCCATGTTTGGAATTTTCTACAGCGAGAACCAGGCTTTAACGACGGACGCGCATAACGACATTGCATAGATATTTAGTAGTACACTGCAAAGCATTTTTGCCAGTTCACTGGTATATTCACAAAGATGCGGTGAGTGCCTGAATATGCGAATTTATCTCAAGTGGTTTTTCTTAAACCTGGGGTTTAAAATTAACAATTTTCTCTATCATTGACGATATGCTCTATTCAATGTGTCTACTTATTGTTGACTATTAGACATACACATGCACGGCGTGATAACTCTCTGGTTCACCTGCGATGCCAGAACAACCGACGAAATTAGACCCATTTGGGGCTCCGCATGACATCACAGTCAGGAAATTCCTCCTCTAATACAAAGAATATACTCCAGGAAAAGACTGTTTCAACCAAGACACTGGAAAGAAGGCATCCAGTCTCTATCTCAAGTACTGTACCAATGTAAAGAGCGGGCTAGAATGGGAAAGAAAAAACTTATTTCAGCGCCATCACAAATACCGATACGGAAAGAATATGCCTCTGAAAAAAGTGTTCATTATAATAGTATAACTTCCATTTCCCCTGACCCCGCCCCATTTGGGTGGAATCTAATCAATAAACTTTTTTGTCCAGTCTGTATGTCGTTTCATAACAAAACAGAACAATACAATACAATCGACAATATTTATTCTTATCAGATCACAATCTCCGGGGAGCAAGAGCAGTCTATGATTATTCATAAACGTTCCGTCGCATTTCTTCTCTGTAGTGACTCCAAGAAAATTGCCCGAATGTTGATTTCTTGATTAGGAGTTCCTTATTTGCCCATTCTCCTCTTGGTTGGCTAGTCCCTTCTAGAGATTCGTTGCATCTGCCCCTTTCATCCTTCTTGTCCTCCTCTATCTCTATTCTCATTTCCCTCTTCCAATTTCTTTTCCCTCTTTTCCCCATGGTCATCTCCCAATTTATGCCTTATCTTTCGCCTATCCAATGCCACCATCGTATCGATCCATCAATGTTGCTGCTATGTCACTATGATTGCTCATTTCTTACTCTCAATGTGAATATAAGATTTCACACTCCCATTGCACTGCTACTGGTTTCTAAATGGGCAGAAGAAGTGAAGTGCATTTCTAATTTGTCTATTCTCCGCGGAGCGATTGTCTCTATGTTCGATAGACAATCGGTCAGAGTGGAGTAGACGAATGAGAAATGCACATTGCTACCTATTTAGAAACCATAGCAGACTAGAAATATCTTGGCATCCCTCCGAACCTCCTTGCCTACTATTCACCCCAAACAGTAATTTATCTCGTCAGTCTCTCCGATATTCTCAATGTTTCTTCCACTGTCTCTCTTTCTTCCCAACCATCTGCCAGACCATCTCTATTGCACTTTCACCCTGCGCATTGACTTCAATGCATCCTTCCCATTCATCTCGCACTTCCCAATTTTGTCTTCACGGAAAAATGCCCGTGAATGAATTCGATCACTTTGCTTCTTCAGCATGTATTGTGTACCCACCATGCATTAAGATTTTCCTTCCAAATAAATGTTTACCATTCAGACTTCCCTACACGGAGTCACCTGGTCCTTCTACCCTGGACGCGTATTTGTCAATACCGCACTACAACATCTCTGATGTGATAAACTTCTTTTGACAAGATCATAAGGTCTTTCGACACAAATGCTCCCGGAACAGTTGTTCTTCGCCATTAGAGTATGGCAGATTGATTAGTTTTGTCCAAATGCTGCAATGCTCTCATATATAAGAAAACATACCCTCTAGGAAACATAACCCATAAAGTAGTCATTCAGCCAACCTTATACACCACCATTAATCTTCGTCTTGCAGCCGCCCTTATTAGTCCCTGACTGGACCCGCCAGCGCCATCGCAACTAGAATAACATTCGACGAAGGTTTGTGCCATTTCACATAATAACGCAATATGCAAGAACGGAACGTCATATATTATTGTGCATTTGTGTTGCATATTTAGTATGAAGGAGAAAAAGACATGGCTAATAAATTCTGGTTAGCAATAATTTCTGAGAGTAATTCGCAACCGCGACGCCTTAATGAACGCGTCGCGGTTGTAATGAGATCATGAGTTGTAGTGCGATGCAACAATAAACAATTTCAGGGTTCTGGAGGGCTTCTGAACTTCTTTTTCATCGCGATATTCAGTCAGAAGAATATTGGCAATGTTTTCATTGAGTCACATAGCCGATGGACTAGGTCAGCTTATTTATGTTATAATACGCGCTGTGCAGATTTGTTATTACTACTTCCCAAGTCGCCCATTTCAATTTTTTCACTCACGCATCAATCATAATTATTGCAGACAGTAGGCCTCGAAAGCAGAATCAATATTCATGAGATTCATTGGATGCGCAAACGTTTGTATTTACTATCGTTGAAAACGAGTACATTTGTTTCAAAATTACGGACTGTGTTGATACACTTTGCGATCAAAAACGCAATATAGGAGTCCTGAAGCATTTTTGAACTGAATGGTGAAAATGGCTAATTTGAGATACTTTCGAATATAAATTGATGTAGGGAACTACAAACTAGCTTAAAGAATATCCAAATATCTATGAATTTTGGGGTACGACTGGAGATCCTCGGGCCCTCTTTGAAGGACACTCTATATAAGTTGTCGCGAGAAGACGGCAGTCACATCAGTAAGCCTGATAAGATAATGGAAAACGAACGTATACAAAAAATTCTAAAATCATGCTGATCTATATAATTCAGATTCATTTGGTTGAACTAGGCGAGAAGGTGACAATGAACCTGGTATTTTTCAACGGCCGCAGATCCCTTTGCATTGAAATAAATAAGCAAGATTCCCGTCTCTGAAACTTTCAAGATAGCATCCTCCAAATTTCGATACACTTCAGCGGACTCTACTTTGTTCCTTTATTCCTTCATCTCCACAGATCCTTTATGTTCCCATTTCCATCCATCAAATTGTGCTCTTCCCCCATTTTCTCTTTATCCTTTTTATTGATTTATTGATTTGCCCCTGCCCCATGATTGTGATTTGACAAGTGCACATGTCAACACTCAAAATCATCCCTACTATATAATGTTTTACTCCCCCCGTATTTCATAACCGGCTGACTTCCGACACGTGTACGATTGTATTATAAAATACCGCGCACAATGAAAGTGGTTATCCACATGCGACACTAAAGGCGGAAGAACAAGTAGGAAATTATTTATGTTTCACTGATCGGTATATCTTGATAATAGTTCTCGTACTCAAACTGCCAGGCTAAAGCGACACTCAAGATTCTACTTATTGGGAAGGAGAATTGAAATTGAGATCCATAGTCGGGTTTCATGGTAGTGTGATTGACCTACGAAAAAAAAACATTTAACACAACACTGATTGTCTCTTTAGATGAGATATGTTTCACGGCAGCTTCAAAGGCATCTCTTTACTTAGCGTCTGGACCACAATTGCAGATTCAATATAATTCGAGGAATAAACACATATAAGCGAACTTTTCTAGCTGATCTCGACCGCAACGCTTCAAGATACGCGTCGCGTTCAGCAACAATGACCCTTTATTTGCGTTTGAGAAAAAAACGGATCTCTTGGAGAAGAAATAATTAGTAATGTACGAAATATCAATAATTAACTAATATTTGAACGGATAAATAGTATTTCAGAAATGCTTCAGGGAAAGAATAATGAAAGTTGTAATTGAATAAATTGATTGAAAAAGGTGCTGATGATTTCTACTGTCATGCTGTTTTAAAGCTTTTCAAAGTTAAAGCTTAATGGAGAGTGTATCCTATGTCTCGACTGGTGGTGCTCTCCCCAGGATAATATATATTGAGATGAACATATACAAAGTTGCTGCCGAAACTACGCTTTTGCAGATTCAGTCGCACACTTCGTTCTTTGAAATTGTACCAAATCTCCTCTTTCAAGTATCCTTGATATTGGACTTCAGCCAATCTGTCCGCTTTTAACATGGTTATTGTTTCAACGCCTATCTTCTTCCATTTACGAAAATCCATCATTGATCTCGCAAGTTTCGTGATTCTTGTATGTTTCATTTACTTCTTGAAGTCTGTGGCGAAGGCCCTCTAGGATCGCTGATCGTTTAGCTCTGCTCCATTATCCACCACAATACTGATTTCCTAATAGCAAGGAGAGTCCTCTCTCAATCATGACCGTTCTCTAAGGACAACATCATATACAATGTTGCCGAGCGAGAGATACTGAAATCTCTTTGTCGCTCCATTAACCAACACCATATCGAGGATGATTAACGGCGTCTTGACGGCTTTTACTAAGGCTTTTTCTTCTCCACGTTTTTGCGCACAAAAATATTATATCCGCTTGAGTTTCGTCATGATACATCATCGCACTGAGATTGGCCTTTTATGGCTTTCGGTGCTCTCATCATGGATCATGGAATGATAGGACGAGTGAAACGCAAAACGCATTTTGCATCACAAATTCAATGGACATTGTGCGTTTGGCTATTGGTTGCGCATTTGTGACCCGGCGTTGTGGATTTCGTTGTGCGTTTGGAGGTCTCTACTGTTCACTAAGGATAACATCGCTATTCCTCATAATTCTGTTGACGCGTGAAAGAACTTCCGTTCATCATATGTTTCACATCAACGTTAAAGGCAGAAAACGGCAGATGAGAATGCTTGTCGTGGGGCGTACCACATATAAACACAGCATTTATTCCTATGCGCATTGTGGAGCTTTATCAATTCCATCTTATTGTTAGGATTCCTTATCTTCCCCTAACAACTTATTCCATTCTTGATCTAAAGATGTTTTACTCGCCGGCGATTATTTGCTGTGAATTCTTCCGTTGTCGCGGTCTGATCCATGATTGACGTGTTTCACGTTTCATATCTGTTTCAAAAAAAAACTTGCTCATGGTCAAGTTGATAGAAAGTATTCATCACTGCTATTCTACTTGAGCATAGAGAGAATGTGAAACATATGCAACATCCTGCTGACAAACAGGGTTGAAGCTATCTATCAGTGACAAACTTGGTATGGGATCAACTATTCTGAATGAATTGGACATCGTGTCACACACATCAAAACGTTGTTGAAAAAACAAGAAGGAAAAGAAATAGGAGGAAGAAAATCAGAGAACACGATGAGTGTGCAGAACAAAGAGCCAGAATACGACGAGCGTGTATGTTTCACAAGCCTGTGAAAGGTCAAGAAAAGTACGATGACAGATCAATCACCGCTTTGGACTGACAAGGGAAGGTCGCGAAGTGTCCTCGAGGTTTTTGATCCTCCTATATTTTTCGAGAGCCCTTGATGAGTGAACAATAAAACCACCTTTAGCTAATCCGGTGGAATTTTTTATAAGAAGATATGGAATAAAAATACCGAAAAAAGTGAAAAAATGCAATGTTTGGGATTTTCTAAAGCGAGAAGCAGCCTTCACTGAGGGACGTGCATACCCGCAATGGAGAGTACTTAAGTAGTACATTGCACATGATTTTTACTAGACTTGCTGGTTAAGGCATAACAATGGGGGGAATTTTCAAAAGTGTCACATATTTGTAGCCTCCGCCCACTTTTATGCCTGAACCAGTAGGTCTAGTAAAAATCCTGTGCAGTGTACTACTTAAGTACTCTCCATTGCGGGTATGCATGTCCCTCAGTGAAGCCTTCTTCTCGCTGTAGAAAATCCCAAACATTGCATTTTTTTTCATTTTTTACATTTTTTCGGTATTTTTATTCCATATCTTCTTATAAAAAATTCTGCCGGATTAGCTAAAGGTGGTTTTATTGTTCACTCATCAAGGGCTCTCGAAAAATACATAGGAGGATCAAAAACCTTGAGGACACTTCGCGACCTTCCCTTGTGAGAGGAAACATCAAATAGAACAAATTTATTTAGATTCACTTCGCCTTACTGTTATCTGTGGACATCCTTCATTCCAACTATCCCGAATGTTTAACTACAGTATGATGCAATTATGGACTTGTACCAATTGAAAGAAGAGCGTTTCTACACACGAAATCACAGCAAAAAATCATCGGCGAAAATGGGCACCATCAGCCAAGAATGGAAAAGTTGTTAGGGAAAGCGAAGGAAGGTAAAGCATAACTGCATTTGCTTCATTCATTACCGAGGCCCAATCTTGTTTGCTATAGTTGGAAAAGGGAAAAGTGTTCCATTTTCATGCACGTATTTGACTTGACAGTAGACTGGTGCACCAGGAAATTTCTTGGCCAATAAATTGTTTTGGTTTCTAGGTATTTTTTTTACAAGAAACCAAGAAACCAAGAAAAACTTGCGAGACTGCAAGAAGCAGGACTTATCTATTATTAGCATGCATTTAATAGAGAAGATTAAAGGAGCAGGTCAACGACCGTTGATCGTTCTTTACAGTATCATGTGATTACTACAGATAAGACTGATCGTTCTTTGACACAACATCAAGAGATAGGCAGAATTGCACTGATAGTGAGTATCAAGAATTGCAGATTCCATTGAGGCAAAGATACTGAGCCAAGTGATTTGTGATCTACAGATATAAATTTAAATTCTTTATCACATTTCAGTAAAAAGATGTGCATTGATAGTTAGCATTGAAACAGTCTCCAAGGATGGGTGAAAGTGTTGGCATCTGAGGATAGAAGCTCCTTTCAATGTTTATGCCCGTCTCCTTCATGGTGTTCATGGTGATGGGCCGTGTCAGTGTAGGGATCCTCGTCGTGCTTCGCGTCCTGCAACGAATTAAAGGTTACGGTAGATCACATTCTCAATCTCACGTGGGCATGCTCATCGTGGTGGGCGTGCTTGTTGCAGGCTTTGCCGGCTGCCTGAAATGGGGGAATATATCGTTCCGCTCTTGCACTAACCTCTGAATATAGAATGAAATTGCAACTTACATGATGGTGGTGTTTCTCTCCTGCATGTCCTCCGTGCTCTTCCTTCTCACAGTGATCGCCAGGTCCGTGCTACAAGGAGTGATAATATTCTGACTCCATCAGCAGAAAGTTGTTTTCCTCCTAAAGAGGGGAAGGGCTTACTAGGTGTCCCTGATAGCTCATGTCTAGTGCAGTTGAATGAATAAATGGATGAAGTCACTCGCTCCTCCTACTGCATTCACCCTTTATATAATATATGACTGTTCTCTATACTGTTTGCCCATAGAAGACAACCTATTCCGTCTCTATCTCCATCTATTCTCTCTTCTACTTGAGCATAGAGAGTGCTCCATGTGACCCCTCCATTGATAAGACTTCTCCTTCTAGATGAGAGACCAGAAGACTGAGGAGGGGGCCGGTATGAATAGGTACAGTCTTTGCTCTCACGAACGGCAAAGTGTTTTCGGTTTAGTTTACGGGCTGTTTTCTTGAGGGAACACTCAAGACTGAACGTGAGAGGGTATTTCATAAGATAATCGTCTTTGTGTTGAATATTGGAACGGGGTTGAAGGCAACTGCGCAATTGACAATTGTGCCATAATGGTTAAATGGCCAGATGCACGATCATTTACGTCACAATGTCGGCTTAAGTGTGCATTTCACCATTATGAGGTTATTCCTGGCGCTCTTGTCTTTCGCCCCTTCTGTAATCTTCCTCTCCCATCAATTGTTGCCTCATGTATGAAGAGAGAACAAGAGAGGAACAGCTCGGTTTTTGACTTACGTGGCCCATTCGGTCTAGAATGGCTCACGCTATCAAAGCCATTATGAGAGGAGAACAGAATCGAATAATATTTATGAATGCTTTCTATGTACTCTCTTCATGCAGTGATGAACATTGAGGGCCATCGTGGCGGAATTTAAGAAGAAGTTGAAACACCGATAAACATGAAACACGACAAACATGCGTCAGACCGGGACCATGAAATAATTCACATCAAATACTCTCGGCGAAAATGTATCATCAGATCAAGAATGGAATAAGTTGTTAGAGGAAGAGAAGGAACCGAGATATGGAATAGATGAAGCTGCGTAATGAGTATACGAATAAATATTGTGTGTTTTACATGGAACCCCAACGACTAGCATTCTCATCTGTCTTTTTCTGCCTTTAACGTTGATGTGAAACATATGATGCACGAAGATGCACGACATGACGAGCGTGCTATTTTGAATGTCTATAAAAATAACAATACCAGTGTGATGATGGATCATCACTAGACTCAAGCGGAAAATATTCTTGTGCGCAGACAAACGGAGAAGAAAGAAAAGGACGTCCATAAAAGCCGTCAAAGCATAGTGAATCATCCCGATATGGTGTTGGTTAATGGAGCGGCAAAGCTATTTCTGTATCTCTCACTGAACAACATTGTATAAGATGTTGTCCTTAGTGAACAATCATGATCGAGAGAGCAGTCTCCTAAGAGAATCA
This sequence comes from Diplogasteroides magnus, assembly GCA_014805445.1. Taxonomy (NCBI): domain Eukaryota; kingdom Metazoa; phylum Nematoda; class Chromadorea; order Rhabditida; family Diplogasteroididae; genus Diplogasteroides; species Diplogasteroides magnus. The sequence goes on along the minus strand of JACMIF010003926.1, from coordinate 3,218 downwards.
ATATTGTGTTGGATAATGGATGACAGCCTTGCGATCAACGATCCAAGAGAGCCATCGTCACAGCCTTTAAGAAGCGAATGGAACTCATGAATGATTTACAAAAAGCAATAGATATTGTATCCGATTGGTCAGTTCAGTGGAACAGAGCAACAAACGCGATGAGCGATTCTAGAGGGCTTTTGCCACAGAATTTAAGAAGTAACTGATAAGAATCACGAAACGCTGCAATCATTTATCAGAACGAGAAAGCAATGTGGATATGCATCAATTAGAATAAGAGCATTTTCGCGCAAGAATTCACACCAAAAGATCATCGGTGAAAAAGGGCATCATCAGATCTAGAATGGAATGATTCTAATATATATTCGAGTGTTCTGCGCAAGGTGTAGTGAGAATATTGTGTTTTTCACATAAGGTCAAGTCAACGCACAAGCATTCTGGCCAGAATTTTTCTCCATTTTACTTTGATGTGAAACATATGATGAATGGAAAATCATGCGCGGGATAACTGAATGATGAGGAATAGTGCCGTGAAATAGGGTTTCAAAACTGTCATTTCATGCACATTTCATCCACCTATTTCCGCCAATGCGGTTATCTTTTATATGAAGAAAGAATTATCCTCGGAGAATAGATGTAGAGTTTTACCAAATTTAAGAGATGTAACGCAACAAAAGAATGAGGAACACAGACCACTATGACACCCACGCAACGACAAATGCGTTATGCTGAAGCGAAAGATCTGCAGCCGTTTGATAAACATAATTCGCGGGAACTAAGCTAAAGTAAGCTAAAGAAACTTATGAGCAAAGTAGTTTGCCGGAGGGTATCAATGAAAAGTGTTCTTCGAAGTGATAGACAAAGCGCCATCGACATTTGCTCCGTAATCGTCATTTCGACGCTTGCCCCATGCTCTGAACATGCACCAAGACGGTAGCGCAAGTATTCATCATTGCGGCGTAAATGTCCATGGCGCAGGTGCCTTTCACTGCGTTATTCAAGGCGAAACACAACTGCGCCGTGACTTGGCATGCACTTTCTTCATTCATTACCTACTATGGTCCAATCTTGTTTACGATGGATGGTTGGAAAAAGTGTGTTCCACTACTCCATAAGCATACACGATATTCGCACGCAAAAAGCAAGTGCATAGCCCCATTTTGAGGCAATGAAAGCTTAAAACGCGAATAGACATTTTCTATAATATAAAAAAATTACAGTGCAAAGTTACCAACTATCAGTGCAGCGCAACATCATCTATTATCAATATTTGTGTGAAACATAAGATGAAAAAATATTTCATAATTTTTTTGCGCCATCAGAGTGAAATTCAATCGTCGTGGCTTTGCTATCTATGCACGAGCACAGAGTTGTAGGGAAATCAGGAAATGAAGGAATGCCCGAGGGCTCACTTGGTACCTGATCTCTCATGAAAGGGAGACTTTTGTGGCGGGTGAACAACCAGAGCGCCAAGGACCTTTTACGCTGTAACTGTGAAGCGTACAGATGTTGTTGCCTGTCAAGTATCTATTTCACTATTATGGGGCAATTATCCATTGGGCTCCGGCATTTTTTTCATTGTGGCGCAAATATTAGGTTGATGCATATATTTTTGTCACTCGACTTTTCTGTCCAGATTTCTTCAAACATTGATCGTGGTCTCTAACCACTATTACCATAGTATGCCTACATCCTTTTGCATTTTCTACGTGAAGGAATAAACAGAACAAAACAGTCCCTTGTTTCTGTCAACCGCTTTAAATCGCTTTATCCTGGGTGAGTCATGGTAGTTAGCGGGATGTATTCTATCCGGCTTGTTGACCTATTCAGTGTTCGTTGCCTCGCTGACTTTTCTCCGCATTGGCTTCATCTCCCTCGTTCGTCCTTCTTATCCTCCTTTGTCTCCCACCTCATTCCCTTCTTCCAATTTCTTTTTCCTCTTTCCCATGGTTTTCTCACATTTATGTCTTGTCTCTAGCCCATCCAATTCCCCCTTTTCAAGCCCAACGTATAGCATCCATCAATGTTGCTGCTATGATTGCACATATTTTTCTTTGTGTGTGAGTACAAGATCATTCACTCTCACTTCAATTCCTTGGGTTTCGAATTAGGCAGTAAAGTCGATTTCTAATTTGTCTATTCTCCGCGGAGCAATGTTCGATAGACAATCGATCAGAGTGGAGTAGACGAATGAGAAACGCACATTACAATAGATTTAGAAACCATTCCAGACTAGATAGCTCTTTGCAAATCACAATCTCCCAAACCTCCTTGTCTCCTATTCATCCCAAATTGTCATTTATCTTGTCATTCGCTCTGCTAGTCTCACTGCCTTTCTTTAGTACACCGTCTCTCTTTTCCCAACCATCTGCCTGACCATTTGTCCGGTGAACTCTCATTGTCAGTGACATTGGGTTTCTCTGATTCCTCCCGTGATGTTGTCTATCATATGCGAGAGACAACCGCTCGGATGGAATTAGAGAAACGAATGCACTGATTGAATCGATTCAGACTCATTTCGAGGTCTCTAATAGGGTTTCAAAATCGAGAGTAGAGTGCATTCGTCTGTTGTTTGATTCACGAGGAGCGGTTGAGTATGAATGAGACAACCGCTCCTCGGGAATCAGACAGCAGACGAATACACTCTACTTCCGATTTAGAAACCCTAGTGTGTAATTGCCACCCAAAGCACCCACCCCTTTTGCCTTTTCTACTCCGTCTTTGCCAATCATTTCTCATTTCCCGGTTGTGTCTTCACGGAGAGAAAAAATACCAAGAATAAATATAAAACACTTTGTTTCTTCATTATGCATTTGTGTACCCGCCATCTTACATATTATTGTGGAAAACGGCTGGTACACATGGCGAGTTTTGGACCTACCTATGGATGATCGCAAAGTGTACATTTCGTTATATTGGAATCATGAAACATATCTGAACTCCTCTGTGAAAGTGCGAATTTGAGCTATTTTTCTAATTATTTCGATGTAAACTAATTAAAATTGATTTATAAAATCATTTTGGACACATTTGAACATGTACCAACCGAAATATCGATGAAAACATTATGGTCACATTGACATTCAGAATACACTTACTCACGTCTTGCCTTACCACTCGTAGTCCACTCACTGTCAATGGCAAGACCTTCATGTTCGTCGAGACTGCGAAGTATCTCGGAGGCAATCTAAGCTTTCCCCTCGACCACAAGAAGGAAC
>JACMIF010003925.1:0-13404 GCA_014805445.1 Diplogasteroides magnus | reverse complement strand
GGAATCCCATCACTCTCTCTTCATTTTTCATTGTTCCCGGGAACAGCGCGGTCTCATTCGTTCTAGGTGGGAATCCCGGGAGCGGTTTGCGACACCCTAGCATAGAGACGTTTATCTCAGAGGATAGAATGTGATTGATAGACCGGGATGGGGCCTTTTATACAGGGAGAATGAACTTCTAGCCGTCCCTTGCACTTACTATTCTTTATTAATTGTCTCGCATTATGCATTATGCGATGGGCTTATCTGAAACGTAAAAGGGCCACGGGCCAGATAGGGGATTACTGCAGTCTATAATTGGGAACGATGTCCACACCCAACTGTTAGTGATCTCCTACCGTAACCATTTTTTCCCCCAGTAAGCTTAGCATAAGCTAACATAACCTACAGTACCCCCAGTAAGCTTAGCATAAGCTACCGTAACCTACAGTACCCCCGTATGCTTAGTGTAAGCTACCGTAACCTACAATACCCCCAGTACGCTTCGCGTTATCTACCGTAACCTACAGTACCCCAGTTTGCATAAGAACAGTAATCCTAAGCATAAGTACCGTAACCCAAACGGGCCAAATAATCAAAGTCCAAGCTTAGCATAAGCTTAGCATAAGTGGCGCACGGACATACATAAGGAGTCGTTAACCAATTATTATAGTAGTAGATTTTAATTCTAATCGAAATTTATCTTTCAGTTGAGGAGCCGGTTGTGAATGAAGTGGAGATGAGTGAGAAGAAGAAGAAAAAGAAGAGGAAAGATCGATTGGCAGAGGAAGAGGCAAATGAGAACAGCGAACTGAGTGAGTTACCACAATCATACTGCTATAAGATGAAATCTGGTTGAAATGCCAAAGATTCACGGGTTTTCTTTCCAGTTGATGATACCACCATTGAAGAGCCAGTGAAGAAGAAAAATAGGAAGGAGAAGAGGCGAGAGGAGGAGGAGAGAGAAGAGGGGAAAGAGGAGAATGGTGAGAACATAGTTCAAATAGTATTCATATTTATCGCTGAAAACGATCACACCCAATTGTAAGCAGTGTTTTTTTATTCCGAGATCAAATCTTAGCTCGTGCTAGGTCTAAATAAATTAAGAATAAACCCCTTCATTCCATCCAACATAACTGTTATGATCTATGTTTATGAACTTTATCATTATTTCTATTTTATGGGCACTGTCCACGGTTTAGCATTGCTAGCGGCTATTGATCGCCGTATGACACGGTTTTTAGCTAAATTAAGTCAAATTAGCACTCGATTTGTAAATGTTGTTTGCTAAAATCATTTTGGATGACAGCGACTGTAATGTATGTCGACGTTTAGTCTATGAGACTTTCGTTAATGAGCCGATCAAGAAGAAACGTAAGAAGGAAAAGAGGCGAGAGGAGGAGGAGAGGGAAGGAGGTAAATATGCGAATGGTGAGGGGTTTGTATCATAATTTATTGACCACGCTCATACTGCTATAAGATGAAATCTGGTTGAAATGCCAAAGATTCACGGTGTTTCTTTCTAGTTGATAAGACGACAATTGAAGAGCCAGTGAAGAAGAAGCATAAGAAGGAGAAGAGGCGAGAGGAAGAGGAGAGAGAAGAAGGGAATGAAGAGAATGGTGAGAGCATCGGTTAAATAGTGCACATATTTATCACTGAAAATTAGCACACTAATTGTAAGCAATGTTTTTATGTTCCGAGATCAAATCCTAACTCATTATAGGACTCACTAGAATTGAGTCAAATGTCGATGTGAGCTCTCTGCAAATAACGGTGTAGGGACATGTTTGGCATGGGCCCTTCCCATGTACATTGGAGATTACTGTAATATTCAATTGAAGCGGTCAAAATGGGACAGCCAGTGAAGAAAAAGCATAAGAAGGAGAAGAGGCGAAAGGAGGAGGAAACGGAGAGGGAAAGGGTGGAGGAAGGTTGGTTTAGTAATTGTTTTTGTAAATTCATGTTGACATACTTGTGTTTTAAAAATATTCATTGTGAATTATGGGTCTACTTATGGGCAAAGTCGACACCTTCATCAAGCATTTTTCTTGTTTTCAAATACGCGATTTTATTCATTACTTACTGGATTTGTAGTAATAAGCCGAATATTCCTCACAACAACTTCATTTACACCGATATTTTGTATTGTTAGCTGAACAATCGACCGTGCCCGATCCGGAGAGAAATTGATTGGGATACTGCAGAGAATTTTGAATACGGTAGCTATCGTACTCTTGCGGAGGGTATTGTATATTACATTTTTGTTTGCAGAACTGGAGCTAGAAATGCATGTGGAGGATGATGTTGAGAAGAAAGAGAGGAAGAAGAAGGGAAAGAAGAGGCACAGGGAAGAGGAGAAGATAAGAGATGGAGGTGGAGTGGGAATGATGGAGGATCAGGAAGAAGGTATGAATCTGTTATTGTTGGTTATATATTTCTTTAAATGTTTAACTTATTTGCACAGCATGAATTTCTACATTTGAAGCTGATCAATGTTTGTTGTGGACACTCCGCAAATGATAGTTCAAATAGTCGGAGTAGGGTGCAGAAACTTTCTAAAGTTTAACTGAGTCATGAAATTAATGATCTCGAAGATGTGTTTATTGGTCACATGTTCCTCTTACCGTTAATCTTTTGCAGAGACTGGAGAGACAATTGCTAAGAAGAAAAAGAAGAAGGATAAGAAGAAAGAAGAGGATGAGGAAGTGTATCGCGGTTAGAGGTTAGAGTTTTTCCCTCTTTCAACAGCAGGAAAGTCGCGTCATGGCTATGAATTGATAGATGACGTCATAGCAAGATGTTTTACATGTGTAGACTGTCCAATTCACTAAAGGTATATTTAAAAAATCTCGCAGATAAAATTGAATATAAATTTTACATATACGACATCACAAAGTCAAGATATAAGGTATGTTCTGACGGATATTTGATTAATGAGGAAGAGGGTTGGACAAAGGGACAAGAAATGCGATGGGTAATATATCAAAACTTGATACGAGATGAGGAGAAGTCCAAGACATGTTTGATCCTTACGCTTTCTCGGAGCTTTGCCCCATTCCTTTACCCTTCTTCTCTTATCAAAGATCCATCAGAACATGCCGTATACGATATAACTTATCTTTTGGACCATAGTCGAAAAGTTCATGGTACAGCTCTGTTCACTTAATTGTTCCCTCAGTAGGTTATGTTTCAGTTGCCTGCGAGGATGGTGTGTCTTTCTCCATTCATTTCCAAGGGGCATCGTTGTTATACAAGAGAAGCAAATAATGATCTACAATATGATTGCATTTATAGAAATTATGCACCGCTTGTGATTTGACATTTGTTGTTTTTTTATCATGTGGTACATGTATCATATTGCCAATCTTGATAAAACCCCCTTTCATGTAATAAGCTCATTGCTTGAAATATTGAGATCAATTGCGTTCTTGACGCGAATTGTATTTGTCTTACTGTCAGCGTCTTGCGATTGATTTAAAACGTTTGGTTGTTAATGAACGGTACTATCCTTGTCTATGCAGTTTTCATTACTAAACATAGTAAACGATTTTTTTTCAAAATGGTCCAATCGCGCTCAAACTTGGCTCAGACCTAGATCAAGTTTACAAAAGTCATTATCCAAAAAAATCATCTTGATATCTCAGACCGTTCGCCCGCGGCATCCTTTCAAACGGCGTCAAAAGAGTCCACCCTCTCCCCAAATGATTTTTTTTTTCAAAATGATCTAATCGGGTCCAAATTTGGCTCAGACGTGGATCAAGTGTGTAAAAGTCAATATCCAAAAAATCACGTCGATACCTCTTCGCGTTCGCCCCCGGGCACTGTGAAGGGGAGTATATCCCCATTTCTCTGCGCTCTCTCACTCTCCCACACTCTCTCGCCGAGATTTAGACCTCGTCCGCGAAATTCAAAAATTCTGTATTAGTTCTTTCATACACTTCACTATGAATAGTATATGCGATTTTCAAGAGGTATCTTCTAGTATATGAGCAATGCTCAATTGAATTGAGGGAAAAGAAGACCGAAGATTAAATTGACAAAATTTCTTCGAATTTTCATATATGATAACTTGTAATTGCTGATAATTTGTAAGATAGGCTCCGTGAACGTCCTCTAATAGACCGTTTCTCAAAAAATTTCGGATTACAAAAGTTACTGAATATTGAAATTGCAAATTTTAATATCAAATTTCAAAAATCCTCGGCCAACGATTTGCATGAAAATTTCGCTGTATAGGTTTTTCGATAAGACGAATGCATTAAGCCTATTTCTGGAGATGAGCAGTTTCATTTAAGGGGTGATCCATATCCGAACCCTGTATTCCCGTATATCCCGCATTTCAAAACGTTCACCAATCGATTCCTCGATCTTCATTTATCCTAGAACACACTTGATCTCACAAAATATTTCCTATTTGAGCCGATACGGACCCTCAAAGACAGCCAACTCGCCGGGAACAAAAAATTCGCGCGTTTGCGGTCCCTAACTACTGTATTCACAGCCACCGAGACTATTGTACATCACAAAAACTTCTGTACAAGCGGGCCACTTTCGCCACTTTTGCATTTTAGAGAACCAGAGACCGTAATAAAATTTCTGCTATATTCGATAATTTTCTTCATAGAATTCCGATTCGAATGAGATACATCACGTATTTAAATTCTCCATTTGTAAGTAGCTACAATTTTTAAAAGAAATTCGGCCTACAAAAATACCAAGCTGAAAATGCTCTAATTTGGCCATGTTTGGTCGAAATATACTGATACCGATTTCCTCGCCGTTAGAAAGCAACAGTTAACCAATTCTGGCCAAATTGGAGCATTTTCAGCTTGGTATTTTCTGTAGGCCGAATTTCTTTTAAAAATTCTAACTACTTTCAAATGAAGAATTTAAATACGTGATGTATCTCATTCGAACCGGAATTCTATGGAGAAAATTATCGAATATAGCAAAAATTTTATTACGATCTCTGGTTCTCTAAAATGCAAAAGTGGCGAAAGTTGCCCACTTGTACAGAAGTTTCTGTGATGTACAATAGTATTGATCTATTTCTTATGCCGACTGTCCTTTGTTCTTCTAAGAAATTTTAACACTCTGTACGTATTTCAGAATACTTAGGTGATTGGCTGCAGATGGACCTCCTGAAGGATCGATCCGAAGAGGATCTTCTCACTAAGGTGCGTTGACCTGTTGATGGGTTTTTATCTTGGAGCTTCTGAGAAGCATGTACTTGTTGCCTATATGCATGCATATAACAAACATGAAGTTGTTTTCACAAATCCTTTAACACGAATAAATTAACTCACGTGTTAAATTTATAAAACAAATTTCGATTCCCATCTCTTCCGAACAAAATTTGGAGACGCGGCATGTTCAAAATCGAGCTTTTTTCAGATGAAAGACAACTTCAGTTTATGCGTGAAATATGGAGGAATCGAACCAGAGAACGGTATTTAATATTCTTGTCACATCAAAAATGTTCCTATTCAGATGGGATTCGCATGGCAATTTTGGCTTCCAATTTGCTTCTGCAGATGGCAAAACAAGATAAACAGGTGATTTTATTGAGCTTTATTTTTTGAGTAAGTTGTGATTTTAAAGTAAATATGCATCATCTAGTTTTAAAAATTTATTGTAACCTGTTCAACTTTCAGATCGACCCTGAAGTTATAAATGACCTTGCCACTCTCACCCTCACAGACAGTTCTACGGAGTTTCGACAAGTATCGCAAGTCCTGCAGCTTAAGGTAGGTAGGCAGTGATTGGAGCAAAATGGAGGTAAACGCTGAATTGTTTCACTTGGTTATCTTCAGAATCTGGTATTTTTCGCAGAATTATCAAAGTGACGGGCGCAAATCGAAGCACAGGTATCAGTTCTAATTTTCATATGAATTCTTTTTCTGGTTGCTATTTTATGAATAAGTGACATCGTCGTCTGGGGGTTGGCTCCGTAGACTAGTTCTTCCCATGATGTTTCTGTTTTCAGGAATGGAACGAGTGCAGCATAACTGGAAACGCCGGGGACATTGGAGGTTTTCTTTCAGTCATTTCTACTTTTTACTAACTTAGGCTGTATCAGATGTTCATAATGATTTGGATTCGTCTTTTGATCTTCAATTTTCTCCTTCTCCTACTAGAGTGAAGGTGAATATAGAATATCTGCTCTGATTTTAATTTAATTCTATTACAGAACGAGGGCGATGATTGGTTGGATGATGTACAGTTAAAGATGGAAACAGCAGAGACGACGAATATTATGGTTGAGAATGATGGATCAATGAATATGGATAATGAGAAGTGGAAAAAGGAGAAAAGGCTATCTGTAGTAAGGAAGCAAAACGAAAAGGTATCATGGAAATGATCGATCGCGTTATGAAATCAGCTGTTACAGAACGTGGAATCGATTCAGGAAAGGAACAATTGTAGTTTGGCTGGAAACGCCGGCGACATTGGAGGTTAACTATATTTACCTCTATATTGTCTAACCGAAAATGTGGCAGATGTTAATGATTTGAATCCGTCGTTTGATCTTCAATTGCCTGCTTCTCCTACTCGAGTGAAGGTGAATATACAATATCTGCTCTGATTTTAATTTAATTCTATTTTTCTGTAAAATAAGGTTTCAAAAAATTATGCGAGAAGGTGTATTTTTCATAGTCAGCCGACCCGAATAATTAGACAATGCATAAATATATTATATTAGAAATGCCTGATTGGATTTGTGAATCGATTCACTTCTCAATCAATTCACTTGCCCAATCGATGCACCCCTGTCTCGCTTCATTTCGCCTTTTGCTTTGCGTGATTCGCCGAATCAATTCTTATTACAGCTAGCAAGAAGGACAGCTCGCAGTGACAGTGCTCCTCCCACTCCAATGGCCATTACTCCCGTGAGTGGTGACCTTCTCTCTTCACACAATTGGGATATTATTGAAAAGAGCTATTGGAAAAGTATCTACCGATGTAACATTACATAAATCTCAGCAGTTATTTATGGCTTTTCACATTTCAAAATGCCGTGGTATGCACAGCGGGGGATTGAGAAATTGGCTTCTCATTACAGTGTATGATATTACCCCACACCTCTTTCTCTGATTTGACTATACATGTAACTTCAACTCTTTAATCTTCGGCCCATCAGCATATTTCTTTATTTTTTTGTATTTCAATTCCTTTATCATAAGTTCATTATGCTTTCATTGTAGAATTTTGAATGGTCACAAAATATGGACAAATGCTGCATGATCGCGAGTTTATTTTCGCAGCATATCTCCCGAGCGAGGAATTCCGTCAACAAATGATAAGGATCAGAAAAGGAATAAATTCTGTAAAATATGGTTTCAAAAAATTATGCGAGAAGGGTGTATTTTTCATTATTCTAATCTCCGAATGGCGGTTTTCTCAGGTGTTAGTCAGCCGACCCGAATAATTAGACAATGCATAAACACATTATATTAGAAACTAGTCGCCTCCGCTACGCTCCGGCGCCTAGCCTGGCAGGGGCCCCCCAGCCCACCCGACGACCCTGCCCCCCATATAAATACTCAGAAAGGGTAAAAATACGGTACTGATTGACTGTGTCATATAAGACATATAAGATATGTCATATGTTGTATGTTGTCTGTGAAAGAAAAACAACGATGAAAAATGAACGACTATAACAACGCAGTGTTTATCATTGGGAAAAAATGTGGAACATAGGATCTGACAGGAAAAGTGACAATCATACAGTTACTGATTGCTCATGCGTATATTCTACAAGGTTGGAAGAAACGGAGTTTTGTTCTTTCAAAAGACGTCGACGTTTTTTTTGGTATTTAGCATACTTACTAATGAAAGTTAATCTTTGTTTCCTTTATTTCTTTTTGCGTGTAGAATCATTGCCTTTAAAAGTAATTTGTAAAAAGCCGAATTTAGAATGAAATTCATACCTGAATTTGTTTGATTTTGTGTTGTCATTCTTCCAGATGCTTGCTTAGTTAATGTCGGTGAACAAAAGGGACTCCCCACACCTAAATCGAATTAATAAATAATAAAACAAAGAATATTTTTACCTTCATTCTTCTTCTTTTCTTTTTCAATTTTTCTTTCAATATTTTGTAAGCGTAATGCTACCCTTTTCTTGTTATCATTCTCAATTTCTTTGGCGGGTGACATTCTATTTATCGGCAGCGATTGACGACTTGAATGTCTAACTATAAAAATTCGTATTGACTTGATTATAATAGAAGGCAATGTAGTACTAAAAATAACTAACCACTCCCCACTCCACTCTTGCCAAAAGTTTCTTCATTCTTGTATTCAACGTTTGCATTCATAAATAAAGCTGAAATTCGTTGTACTTTGCTTGAAAATTTTGAATGATTCAGGTACTGCAAGGATAGTTAAAACCTTGATGAAATGTTGCATAGAAAAAATTTAAGAAAACCTTTATTAAAACAAACAAACATATGGGAAGCATTCACAAGTGCATATTATTTAGTAAGACATTAGTTAACAAACATAATCGTAAAACAAAGTGAGAGAACGTAAAATAACAGTAACAAGTGTAACAACAATTGTCCACATCAAGACATCTCTCCCCACACCGGATGATTCAATATAATAAAAAGTGAGAAAATGTATAATTGGAAACAGTAAGGTTTACATTACAAAATTTCTCTATAGACGATATTGAGGACGTCTATGGGTCCACCACTCTCAGGCATATTATATTGCCAAATTCTAACTCCTTCCCTTGTCCTGGCTCTCGAAAGAGCGACATATAACTGGCCGTTACTAAAGACGGGAGTTCTGAGTATTATACCGACCTAAAATGTAATTGCAAAGAGAACTTGAAAAGACCTTACTTTTTTCAACGATTGTCCCTGAGCTTTATTGATAGTCATTGCATATGCAAGTCGAACTGGGAATTGTCTTCGTGAGAAGCAATGAGAAGGATCGGTTTGATCTTGTGGTTCCATGTCTACTCGTGGAATCATTACTTCTTTGTCATAGAAATCACCTCCAGTGATAATCTTACAAAAGAGAACCTGAATTGTATATCTTCCATATGTGTTAAACATAAATACGACATACTTTTGCATGAATGTCGATAACACGCATGCGTGTTCCATTACATTGACCTTGAGGAACATTGAGATTGCGAAGAAGAACTACGATGCAGCCCTATACATAATATTTAGCTGTTTTGTTTTCGATAAATGAGTGTACCACTTTCAGCTTGAGGTTATGAGGTGGAAGTCCTGTAGGTGTGATGCTGTGATAGATCTCAGGAGGCAATTCCATGTTGCTGTTTTCTTTGCTGCATTTATCTACACTTCTCATGATCTTCTTTGCTCCGGGTAGTCTGTCCAACACCTGAATATGATATATAAATGATATTTTTAGACGACAAGTTTCTACCTTGTGATTCACTTCAAGAGGAACGTCGTTCAGAACACATAGAAGACATGTATCTTTGACAGATTCACATGTATCCGTAGTTAACTCCTCACGCGGATATGCCCAATCAATAACTGCGTCTTCACTTGGCAAACACATCTCTTTTGGAATTCGTACAGTATTGCGGTCTAATGAAATTGTAGCACGTTTGTCAAAGGAAGAAAGCTTACCTGCATTGTGTACTGGTGCCGCTGCTCGTCCAACATTATCGAGAAATTCAGCAAATTCATCAGAACCTTTTTCAAGTCTCATGTTCTCAGTCAAAGTTAGGGTGTCCAATTGGTTCCAATATTCTCCTTTCTTGATAGTGTACCCGATAATTTCTCTGCTGTATGTTCCACGAACAACAGGGAGTAATTGCTTCCAATCGCCGCCGAACAACATAATCTTCCCTCTGCACGGTGATCCCCTTCTTCAAGAGATGCCAAAAATCTCCCCACACAAGAAAGAATCTAAAAGAGGTTAAATTTCATTTGGTTGAAAAGCTACGAAAGTAACCCGTCTATCACTCATGGTAGCCTCGTCCCATATAATAACTTCAGCTTGTTTTATGGCCTCTTCCAATTTTGATGGTACATCGACTTGACAATGGCTGTCTTCTGTGGCATTGATTGGAACACAAAACTGTCTATGAACAGTGGTTCCGTTAACCAATAATGTGGCCACAATGCCAGTATGTGCAACTGTCAATACCTAAAATGTAAAGAATCAAACTAACATATGAAATGAAAAATGAACTTTGTATCCTTTTGCAACATAGGCATAATATACTGCTCTATAGACGAATGTCTTCCCAGTGCCTCCTGGTCCCTTCAAAATAAATACAAATAAAAAATAATTAAAGAGCACTAACATTTAAGAAGAAACAACGTTTCCGTCTCCATCAGCATGATCTGATTTACGTGCACCATAGAGCTTATAGAAGGCATATTCTTGCTCTGGGTTCATTTTCGCTATCAGTTTTTTTCAGGCTTTTTGCTTCTTTTTTAGATACATACAACCCACACCCATCATCATGTTCTCTTCTCTCCATCTCTTGCCAATTCATCAACCTAAGCTTAATACTATTAAACGAATATGACATTCCAAAGTGTACCTTTTCCAATCCCGCATCTTCGTTACTTAGTCGATTGTTCTTGAGAATTGAATCAATGTGGTACAATGCTCTTGCATGCTTCGTAGCCTCCGGTGCGTCTCCCTTGTCATACATGTCCTTGGCGTAGTCGTTGAATAATTCTGTAATAAATAATGTAGAATAAGATCGTTATTGATGCATGGATTGTAAAAAAACCTTACCCTGTCGATTCTTGATGGAACAATAAGCGACGATTGTTGCAAAAAGTCTGCGAAGAACGTGTGGCATGTCTTTCTTTTTAGATTCTTCCATTGCTTCTCCCCACTCTCGTTCATCATTCATTAATCCACGAGCCTATACATTTCCATTTTATTCAACAAGGCAAAAGAATAGAATATTATGATGTTTTAAAACTGACCTTCGCCGCTTCATGAAACGTTTTGTGCAGAACTCCTTCGTGTCTCTTGAGATCATCGAAACATGTAGCTCCAGGAACATTTAGAGCAAGAAGTCGGATAGCAAATGGTTCGATGTGTCGAGGAGTAACAGAGAATACACGTACAACAACCTTCTTGCCAGATTTTTTTCTCTTTATCCACTTCTTCCCTGTCTGTTTCCACCTATAACAGAACCTATTGATTTTCAAGAAAACCGTCACTCACAAATAGTGCTTAGGTATTTGATTGTAAGTCAAGTGTCTTGCTGTTTCGTCTTCTTCATTGAGTTTGAACCATGCCGTCAACTTGGATGTGGCAGCAGTAGTCAGCAGTTTTTCAAGAGTTTTCAATTCTTCTCCTTTGATAAAACATATCTTCTCATTATCAGGTTCATGAACTCCAAGTGCCACTACCGTGTGAGAGAGCACAGCTGTAGGAATCTAAAGATTTTGAAAAATATTTTCTATTTCAAAGTAAAGTAATTACTTGGTATATGTGAAGAAGTGCTTCACTGACACACATTGAACGCAGTACTTGAAAGTTGACCGTCTCATCATAAACCAGAGTCTTCCGTCCATTTTGTAACCTGTAGTGAGATGAGAGAATGTAAACTAATGTGATAAATGCTTACAAAGGAATATTCTTCTCTATGAGTCTTTTTCTGGTATCCCTCTCCATATGCACTCGTTTGATTCGAGGTAAGCTCATGGCTGCTTTCGGCAAATTCAAATGGCCATCAATGCATACAGATCCCATTCTGCTCTCCCCACGCGCGGTTCCATTACTGGTTCGACAATTTTCAACGAATTCGATGAGAGCCTTATCGAAGCCCTAAATTATAAAAAAAATTACTAATACTTACAACTTACAGCAGACCTTAAATATATATTTGAATATATATTTGGGCGCTTTAACATTAGAGCACAATTCTACATTGATATGACTGTCAAACATCTTCAAGAGCATCGGATTATATGGGACGATATCTTGATTTGTGCAGTAGCTGATTTCTAAGAGACCATAATGTTGAATTTCATTGTACGTTTGATAAGGATGATAAAAAATATACCTTAGTTTTGAAGTCTACGATCTTTGTGCAAGTCATTCCATCATTCGGCATATACGGTTGGACATATCCATCAGAACAAAATGTTGTGCGATCATTGAAATCTTTAGGAAATCCCTTCTCACATCGACGATACACTTTCTTTTTCTTCTTCTGCATGGTCCTGTTTGACAATTTATGTTAAAAATGATATGCATAAATATATTACCTGCAGTATGAATCTGGGTTCTCCCCACACGGCGTATGAACCATATGCTTCTTGACCAAGTCTAACAGTTTAATCATTTCTTGTTTCCTCTTCGGATCACTTTCATCGTTTGGATTAGGTAGACGTGCCTTAACAAATTTAGTCAAATTAGGTACGTATACATCACAACTGACCCATACTACTTCATCGACCTTTTCAGGCGTATCTAATTTACAGATGTCATCCAATGTGATCAAAAGATGAGCATGAGGCAGCATCCTTCAAATATAAGGTGTAGACTTTACTACTATTATGATATTTACCACGTAGTTGCAATTCTATTGAATATGCAAGTCCTTTCACTTTTCCAAAAGCTTTTTTCTTGATTACAACTTCCTTGAAGATATTGAACTTTTCAAAAAATACTCTGACAGCGATATCCGCGGCATCTGCCCATGGTTGTGAAGCCGTATACCTCTACAATTACTAAACATATTTTTTCATAAATTAGAATTAAATGCACCTTAAGAGAAAAAATCTCTACTTTTCGGGCAAAATTGAAGAACTGCAGACCAGGAAACTCAAACTGTAGCTAAGGTCTTGAAACTTTGTGGGCATATACCCCTAGGTAGTGTAAGCACACCATTGAAGTGGGAACCGGCTCCCGGCCTAATTGACGGTTCCGGACCCAGAAATATGTCAAAAATTCGGAAAATCATAACTTTGTTCAAAATGAAGCTACAGCTCTGGGATTTCGATATTCTTGATCCTCTCGACGAGATCTTCAAAAAAGGTCCCAACAACCATCTTCGTATCTCTACTCCTAAGCTGATTTTTTGAGTACCATGTTTGAACAATCATCAATCTACACACCTAATAGCCCCCACGTAAGAACCACATGATACTCATAATGCACCTAAGTACCAGGGCTTACCTATGTATGATATCCCATGTCAAATTTCTCTTCCACTTTTTTGGTATGTCAGCCGATACCTCTTCGGGTGGACTACATGTGGTCGACCTTTTATGTTCAAAAAATCATAACTTCCTTCAAAGTGAAGCAATAACGAAATGACTTATATTTTTGAAGTCTGCGTGTTCTGGCCTTCAAAAGCATATATAACAAGTAAGGACCCTTTGAGCCTCTCTCGCTTGAGAAATTGAAAACCAAAAACGTTGCATTTACGAGTATGTGAAACTTAGCAACTTCACA
>JACMIF010003924.1:0-13408 GCA_014805445.1 Diplogasteroides magnus | reverse complement strand
GCCAAGTTTCGCTTGAACAAACCAGTTCTACTCCCAAAATTTGTGTGATCAGACAACTTCGACCACTATTTTCCCAAAAAACTAGTACTTTATTTTTTTCTAAAAACCATATTTATCGGTTCCATGAATTATTCAAGAAGGACATCACAGAACTTTGTGAAATAGCTGAATCACATTGTGAATCAACTGTTTGCTGATGATTTGTTCATGTTTCCCTAGAAGCGATTTACTATAATCTAATGCTATGGACCTGAGCCAACATTCTTTTATGGGAAAATATATCTTATGCCTGTAATAAGTATGTGCGTATATATTACACCACTATTCACTTTCAATACGTCTCTTGTGCTCGTCAGCATCTTCCAGTGACTCGGCAACAGCCTTGTCCACTTCCGAAATGTCATCAATGTCAAAATCCGTCGTTGAATAATTTTCCATATCCACCAATTCATAGTCTGGTTCCAAATTAACAATTACAGTGTCTCCTGTAGAGTCTACGGTAGACCAGGGACAGGTAGACAGTTACTGGCAAAGTTTCCGCCTATATCAAAATTCGGTTTGTTGATTTGCATTGAGCTTCTAACCTGTTGAAAGTCAGTATTTTTTGCTCCATGTTCGCACAGAGGATACTTTACAAATGCCTGAAACAAATAAATGGAACATGATTGCTAACTCAGTAAGGTATTCAGTAAGGAGTAAGGAGTAAGGAACTGAGTAAGGAGTATTCAAGATGGGAAAATTTACCGATAGATTACTCCACGTGACTTGCATCCTGGGTAAGAACTGTCCCTAGATCGGAGCACGCGGTTATAAGCGAATGCAATTCTCCACTCCCCCTACACCATTGATTGCACGCCAACTTTACGATAACGCCAACCGTCTGTTCTGATATATCGGTCGCGGGATGACGTAGCAATGCAATAGCCAATAGTAGCTTTTCCTGCAACGGGGAAGAGACCTAAAATTTGGATCTAAGGTGTTTTGAAGTACTCCTGAGGTGAAATAAATTCAGTAAAAATCTCGGATTTTTTGGACACCTCATTAAAAAATGGCAAAGCTTTGAATACCCTATAAACCTACGCTCATTTATGGGGAAGCGGCCATTGGAGATACAGGGTCGCCCATTTCAGCATAAACGTGCCCTGTGGTCAGGTATTACCAAAAAAATTTCATAGAGATTTGATATTTACAGTAGTGTATATCAACTTTTTTACCGTAGCTTCCCTTAATTCTCCAGGATATAGGCACATTGATATCCCAAACTCTCGATGGAATGTTTGTCACGAATGAACGACGATGGCGGCTCTGTTTAGATTGATTGTGAGTCACTGTTTCAGAAGCTAAACAATGTACCTTGTTCACTGCCAACATCTGCTCTTCCGACAGTAGGATATCTCCCTACAAAGTCACGAATGCTTTGTAAAGCATATACTTGTATTTACCTGATATAGATTGTCCTGCAGCCCTTCGTTTTCTTCTGGGTGTGATACTCGCTTCTGAACCACTTCATGATGGAACATTCGTGTGCTACGTGGAATCGGTTTTTTAGTCTGAATACCTCCCTCAGAGCCGTCATTGTCAAGAATCTGAAGCGCTTTTCGTGCTTTGAAATAAACAGTTTGACCAACCAACTTATCATTCTTGGGTTTCCGAGTACTGCGAGGGATCGGTTTGTCCGAAGACACCGAGAACGAAAAAAATGCTTGGGCTCCGACCAGGAAGAAGACAATATAGAAGTGCATCCTCACGAATGATGTCCTCCCTTGTTTCGTTCCCCCTTTTATTGCTTTGGTTTCGGAACATTCTCTGGAGCTTATACAGATGTGATTGATATTCAGTCAATAGGTAAGCCACTCCCTGCATTAATCACGCTCAATATGTATTACCAAAAAAAATTTCATAGAGATTTGATAACTTTGAACACAGTTATGGCCTAAATAAAAAGTGGCGCTTCACTTATTTACAGTAGTGTAGCTACAAATTTATTGGATGCTTTGTTCAGATGCTGCGTACACTCAAATGATCAGAAACGGATTCATGTTTTGGTCGGACAACTCGTGTCTAACATTCGAGGTTTACCTTGAAGTATGAATCCTTTGGAAATACAAACAATTATAGGAGAACGGACAAAGGACCCCAATCATCAATGTGGAGCGAAAAGGAGGATGCTCCTCCAACTTGGCATGTATTCCACGATTAAGATGAAGGAGTTTCCACTTTCAGGGTAGACTGAACGTTTCACGGGAGCAGACTCTATCGATCGATACTGGATGCCAAGTAGTGAGTTTTTGTTTCATAAGTGTCTTAGGACTCTGAATTCGGTCTTCAGGTCGGAACGATTCAACACGAAATTACACACGCTTTGGGTATGGACCACGCACAGTCGAGAAGCGATCGGTGATAACAATTTCATAGTCAACCGGCATAGTATAATATTTTTATAGTGACAAGTTCATCACTATCTACCCAGCGAAGATCAACAAGGAACGTATCGGAAACTTCGACCTATTGAAACCTGAAGAAAACAACAACTTCGAAGTGGAGTACGATTACGGAAGCTTGATGCACTATCCGTATGGTTCGGTTTATGATTACATTAAGGCGAGTATCTCTGGCAACAACTTCACGAACTTTGTGCCACAATGCTATATCTATGCCGTATTGGTCAGATGCATTCGCGGCTGTACCCGGAGAGACGACGATGGTTGCTGCTAATAAGTTCTACAAGAAGACGATGGGACAAAGACTGCGAGCTTCCATGTCTGATATCAAACTTGTCAACCTCTTCTACAAGTGCGCCCGTGAGTAAAATATACATTGCTCAGAAAGTGAAGGTTGAATACAGAGAAGTGCCCGACTAAGCCCGCCTGTCAGAATGGAGGCATTGTAAACCCGAAGAAGTGCGACTCTTGCATCTGTCCAGTAATGGTGAGTATGACTACAGACATCAAATCTGTCATTGATTAAGTTCACTGGTCCCTTGTGTACCGATCTCCACAAGGGACGAGGAGTTGATGCTGGAAAGCCCACATGCTCTTTGAATGTACCGGTACTATTTATGCACCCATTCAGTTGATTGCAAGATAACTTCACTACAGGCCTCCGGATCGTGGCAAACTCTCGATAAAACCATTGCTCGGGACAAGCTCAACAAGGATTTCGAATCAAGCGATTGCTACTACAAGATAAACGTAAAAATTTCAAAAATGTTTATCAATATAACCTTCCAGGCTGCCCGGGGCATTCTAAGGTGCAAATCCGCTTCAAGGAAGTCAGTGACATTTGTGATGAGTAGTGCTCATGGCATGCAGTGGAGGTGTTCGTGAGAGGATACGATAAGTCTGGATACGTAAGCTATTTCTGGGCGATTGAGTACATTCCCTGTTTCGCATTTCTACTCGGTCGTCCTTCTCCAATGAGATACGACACACGGTATACAGTTAGAGATAACGAATGCCACTAACGAACTCAGTCTATCGCCCAACCACATCAATTACGCAGTGTGTGGTCTGTTCAATATGGGAACATTTTCAGCTTCTGCTGCCCAGAAGACCATAATGGGGAGACATTCTCCGCGGAAGGATCTGCAGTGATCAGAATGTGGACTAAATTCTCCACGAACTGGTTCACTATGGAGTATAAATCGATTTGAAAAATACAGTTTATATTTTATCTTGTTCCTGAACAATAAATCATTTTCCGTAAGAAGTATTTATTGTTTGACAACGCACTTGTGCAACATAATTTTTTTTTATATAGAAGGAGAAATTAAAAACAAAGAGTTGAGTAGAATTAAAGAAATGAAAAATAAAATAAGTGCCTAAATTAATTTTAATATAATGAGGAGTGAAATGGTGTAGGGAGCTTCCCAAAGTTGTAAGAAATTTTTCAAATAAATTCTCCCAATTTTCTTTCGCTAATTGGCTCTATTACACATCATGGACAACTTCTTAGAATGAAGTAGAGAAAAAAGAATGCAAACGAAACTCGTTACGAGGTATCTGAATGAGAGAATTGAGGATTTGCATTCACACCAAATGAAAATGAACAGTCAAACATAACAATCAAAGGCCCTTTGAGGCAATCTTCGGTTCAATTGTGCAGCTCACATAACAGCTACTTTAAACTCACTGGAATCAACTATCGGAAGGGAGTTACTCACGCTCGTTATGGGACGTCGTGTCATGAATACAAGTCTAAGGTTTCATATCACTACGCTCTCTTGCGTCTCTCTTCTTACACGAGCAGTGAATGTTCAAGTGAGGGGAAAGACAATATCTTGTTGGCAATCGTCCTTACATAGACAGATGCCGTGGGTCTCTTCGGTTATCAATGACGGCACGAAAGAAATACGAAGTGGAGAGACAGGAATGTTAGCATGTAAAATCATCACACACCCTCGTTGCTAAAAAGAGTATTTAACCTTACTTCTTTTCTAACAGTCGTCGCTCACACTCATAGACAATAGACGAGACGAGATTAGAGAGGCAAAAATGCCCATATGCATTAGGGCTTCTAAATCGATAAATTTGCCGTTTTTCTTCTCCCCAGAGCGATTATCTAAACGGGCGAGAGATAATAGCGCTCCGGAGAAGAATAACGACAAATTTAACGATTTCGAACCCCTAGTGTGCATCACCCTACTATCTATCAACTAGTCTTTGCACACATACTCTCTGCAGAATGTTGAGTAATGTGATGAGCCAGCAACACTTCGCGTTATAATAATGGACCCAAAACGTTATTGTAATGAAGTTATTGATAACATTTGCAGATCGCCAATAAAAAGGGAGCAGTTTTTGATACCACTCCATGGCTAGTTTTGTGTGATAGCTACTTGAGTCTTTTTGATAGCTGATAGCGTGAGGTGCAACGCTCATACGACAATGTTTGCACCAAAGCGACTGCCTCTTGGTTTAGCGCAGCTCTTGCGAACCATCGACGAGCAAATTATTTAGCAACATTTTTTAAACAATTTCCTGTTCATATCATCATGATTTGCCTGTATATGTGTAACATACAAACTCAGATCGGCGAAGTGGCAATTTCATCACTGACGAACACTTCACAAAATGTCTCTCACGTGGAGAGGTCTTCAGGTGTTGTGAATGTTCTTGAGATATGATGGAAAGTGTTGCAGGCATATTTGGATCGAAACCTCACACCAGGCTTCGAATCACTTCTTCTGAGAGATTATCACACAGTGAGGATTCAATGGGTACCAACGACAGCGAGAAACAATTTTTAAGTTGATACAGCCGCTTGCGGCCATAGATCAGAACGATCTCGGAGTCGAAGCATTGCTTGAAGATGCAAACAAGCGCAGGAATAAGATTGAAGGTTGAATTTGAATGCATTTACTCATTTCGTAATTCGCAATTTCAGTCGAACAGATCATTGCGAGGCTGCAAAACAAGCCGTGTTTTCTCTCTGAACACATCGATCTAGTCGACTCGAGCAACACAGCGCCGGACCATCATCCACTAGTAGCAAAGTACGACTAGAGTATTGCTTATCTTCCGAGTCACTCATATGAATAGGCGGTCGATAAGAAGAGACGAGTTGATATCTATCGATTGTTGTTTTATTGTGGAATTGCAGGTATCAACTGCTCGCGCGATACTATTTCTACAGGAGAGATGCGGCGAAATTTGCAAAAGTTATTGCCAGGTTGGGAATTTTCATACTTTTCTACCAGAAAGAAATACCTCCACATGATCTCTGCGAAGTAACGTTCAATATGCATTATTTTGCCATCGTCATGGAATCATATTTCCAGTTCAATCATCCGAGAATGGCCAACGAAATTGGACAGTCTCGACGGAGGCCCTGAGTATGTTGTTTGTGCCAATTTTCGTCATCGGTGCTCTCGTAATCATGATAAGATTTCGCAATGGATTTGGCATCAAAACATTGCAGAGCTTACGTAGATCGCCAGGAATTTGTTTTCAAAATCAAAGACACTCCGATCCGGAAGGCACAACCTTCATATCGCATAAGGTAAACAAAACTGAAATTTAAGTTTATTAAATATTCTTTAAATTAGTATTCTGCCATTGTAGAATTCTCGCACTTCGATCAGAAGACCTGAAGAGGGGCTTCGTGTACAGTGGACAAGCCACGACCTGGCTGGCAGAGAAACTGAATGGAAGGTAATAGGCAGTCGGCGTTGTCACCAGGGATTCAAATCGGTAAATTATTGCAATTCTTCTCCGGAAAGCGATTACCTGTTGCGCTCGATTGACCATCGCGTTGCGGAAAAGAATGATGACAAATTTGTAGATTTCATAAAACAAATTTTATTCGCAGGTGGGTCACCTCTGCCGACGGTGAGGTCATCGAGTTTGACCGACAGGGAGAAGGGGTTAGTTTGAGTATTATTTTGCCTCCGATCCATTAATTCTAACAAACAACTAACTGATTACCACGGTTTCTAAAAAAAGCAAATTATATGGGATAAAGTGCATTTCTCATTCGTCTAATCTCCGACGAGCGATAGTTTTTTCATGTGATAGACAACAGCAGCACAGCACGCCGAAAAGTTGAACATCCTACTATTGCAGCGCATCAATATCGCGCACATTCGTGAAACCGCGACACGTCCCACTGTACCTTCAACGGGACGCGTCGCGGTTTCACGAACGTGCGCGAAAATAATGCGCTGCAATAGTAGGTAGTTCCACTTTTCGGCACGCTGTGCAGCAAGGAATACTCTTCTCAAACTTTGGGTGAATACACACAGAATGAAGTGAATGAGGTATTAAGAAGAACGCACCTAGCGATGGGAACGACGAATTCAAGGATGAAACATCCACAGCTAAGAAAAGGCCTGTGAAGAAGTCAACTAAGAACAGTGGAGAAGGCAATACAGAGGGAGAGGTATCTTGTAGAGTATCGCAATTGGGAAATAATTGACAGCCGTTCATTTCTAGACGTCTAACTTCTCTACATCGCGATGCTCGCCGCAATGTAGAGAAGAACGCTAAGGAATGAAGTTAGGCGGGTTGAAATGAACGGCTGTCCATATTTTCCCATTTGCGACACCCTAGTATCTTGCTCTGTCCATAATTGGTAACAACTGACTCATTCAGTGCCAAAATGGAGCAGGTAGCAAACGCGTCTCCATGGAACCTTGCAGCTCCAACAGAAAGAAGGGCCCTGGTGCAACTCCTGAAAATTTTGCTGCATCGGTCATCCCACCATTCGTCACCGGGTTCAACGTGAAAAATGTGAGACGCTTACTCAGTGATCCATTTTCTCCTCATTGCCCTGTGAACATACGATTTGCTTCAGGGAGACACATTTTTCTGGCCAATGAACCGCTCTGAAGATTCGTTCGTGAAAGCAGAAGATAAAATGAACAATATCGTCTTCTGCATCAATAGTGTGGCAAGTTTTTTTTTACAAATTTATACTTACTTAGAATATTTTAAATAGAATAGTAATGGATCTTGCCATCCATTGCTATCCTCTTGCTTCAATCCTCTTTATGATAATATTTATATAAATATGTTATATTTAGGGCATCTTGTCTCGCAAGAAACGATCCGTTGCTCACAGAAGTTACACTTTTCTCACAGAGATCACATTGTCCATCTTATTCCATGGAAGGACAATTCACGTGAACATCGTTGACGTGGGTCTATTCGTGTCATTTCTGTATTCGAGAGTTTCTAAATCGGTAAATTTGTCTCCATTCTTCTACTGTACGCGGTTGTCTCGCCTCCTGATAGACAACAGCTCAGAGGAGAAGAATGATGACAAATTTGCCGATTTAGAACCCCTAGTAATCATGCCAATAGCACAACAGATATACAGTTTGTTTTCAAATCCTCGTTTATTTGTTTGAAAATTGTTTTCAAAATAAAATAAAATCATTTTTCAGAAAGAAATTGCAAGCACCGAGAACTCTTTCTACTTCTGCGTCCCCATTCTCTCTATGGAATTCGAAGCCACGACAAATAGCAGCACCCACACTCCGAACAACAAATTCTTTTCTATCATTTGGCGATGCCTTCGCAGTTACTACGAGCGAAAGGGGGAATATGATCAAGTCCAGGTAAATTAATCTTTCTAAGGATATGACACCGGGTCGCAACAGAAAAGTGACAATTATTGGATTGATGCGACGAGAATTAGGGGTGAACTTTCTAAATACGAAATCTCAAGGAATACGAATATAACACGTTTTCTGAAATTGATCGAGCATAGCGATCGTGTTGGGGAAGAATGACTAACGATGAATGGAAGACTGCCCAATTGCACACATCACCATTTGTGAATAAAGATAAATGAATTGATTTGATTCCGAAATTGAATATTCAGGAGCTGCCGCAGACGACACGCTCAACTAGAAATCAGCGACAGCCAGCACCAAGTAAAGCTGCGCCGATCGAAAGTCCTGTGGAGTTCATCAACGATCAGCCAGTGAGGAGGAACCTTTCGGGAAAGAGCTTCTTGTACTGGAAACACGTCGTTCCGTTCATTGAGCACTTCTTCGATCGAAGATTGGACGTTCAAGTCAGGGCGTGAGTCATCCAATCAACCTATTGCGATAGCTGATCGGTTTGATTCCAGACTTACAATATCCGAAGTGCGAACTGTTCTGTGCATGATACTGTGCAGGGTGTGGCAACCGTGGATCTTCGCAAAGACTACTGAACAGTACCTTGACGATGATGAATGCGAAATGCTCCAGTTGGAGGTGCGAAATATAAGTCGAACTGCGCGATAAACTGAGGATATTTCAGATTTCCACTGCAGTGCTCAACCGTGCGTGCGATCGAGATATTGGTTAAATTTCTTATTAGACTAATCAATTTTCATTATGTTATAGTGCGAGGGACATTGCGTACTTCGTTCCTGAGCAAGTTACACGAAGACGTTTACTCGAAAGTCGGACAAGATATGCCGAACGACTCAACCTTCAGGATTTTCGAAGAAGACTTCACGGAAAACAGCGTCGTACGTGATTTTTCAGCCTTTATCGTTTACGCGTCGCTTCCAGAAACTCAATACGCTGGAGCAACTCGACTTTTCCATTTACCAATGGTTGCATGGAATTGGAGAGGTGAAAATGTGGCCAGATGAGGCAATATGCTTGTCAATTATAGATTCTTGCGGGATCACACCTCCATAGTGAGAAGAGCAGGAAGACTCAGCTCATGTTTGATCGATGGTAAGTGAAAGCTAGAAAAGCTCCATTAAGATTTGCTTTATAAAAAAATTAATATTAATTATCCTCACTAACGGGTTCAAGAGGGAGTTGATGTTCATACGATAACTTGTATGGAACAATTACCTTTAGCATCCTCTCTCTACGCAACCATGTGTCGGCACAACGGACGATGGAGAGTATTCTCAAAAATATGTGGGTTATTCACAAATGGAATTCTCACGGAAATAATAGTTTCAGCAGAGGAAAAGCGCAGAAAGTACCAGTGGCAGAGGGCGTCGGGAATACGATGCTCATCCGTTTCAACGAGTTCAGGAAAGACGCATTGGTCATACACTATGCGGACTACAAAGAAAAGTGAGATACAGACGACATATCTTTATAACAATAAATTCCATAATTTTTTAATGGAAAATATTATATTTTAGAAAGCCAAAGTTTGGCAGCATTGACGCCAAGGCTATTCATCATAAAACGTGGGCGACACATAGCTCTATTTCGAAGAAACTCAATTTTTTAGAATGAACGTTAAAGGGACGGATTCCAACAACATCACATTGGCCGTGAAAGCGGGAGTGGTTGACGAAGCGGTGAGTTACAGTATAGTTTTTTTTACTAGGATCATTGAGACTTCTCATCTTGAACTCTATCAGGCTTAGAAAGACAAACAGCTCGATCTTCGAGAAATTCGCATCAAATCATGCACACCTACTTACTTCCCATGACATGAGTATCATAAAGAAAAAGATCGTTTAATTTGCAGAAGATGGAGGCACGCGGGCTGTACGTGCTCCTTCGTCGTGCTTACCCACTGCAATTCGCAAGGATTGTGGAACGGATTGGTTCTGCAAGAAATGAAACGACGATATCATCAACTTCATCATCTTCGACAGTACAGCCAGCACAGGTTCTCAGTATATTTTTGTCAATACAGTTTTAATGACTACTATTCCAATCTATGAATTCGCCTTTTAAAAAGTTAAGTAAAAATTCGTTAGAACGAGGCTAATTGCAAATGTTTAAAGAAAAAGCGTTCGGCTACGATCGTGCAGGTTGTCGGGGAAAAAGGAGATAACTGCAATCCAAGTACGGTTGATATTTATCTTCCTTCCTGGCTAGAAACTTTCCATTTGTAACGACTTTAACCATAGAGTCTAAATAGGCAAAACGTGCATTTCTCATGCTCCTAATGTCTAATAAGTTGTTGTATATCGAGCGTGGAGACAGCCGCTGTCAATGGAGAGATCAAACGAATGAGAAATCCGAGAACCCTAAATGCTACTTGCAGTGTACGATTTCAAGCTGTCTGTAGCTAACTTCCAGGAAGATGAAGTGGACGTGGAACAAGGACCTGCGTTGGTTTTAATAATTATTACAATTAGGTCTTCATTTATGATCGTTTAGCCGATACCTAGTATAGTAATATTTAGGGTGTCGCTTTCGGGTATAAAGTGCATCATAGTTGTCTGATCACTCATTCCGGCCAGTCGTCTATGATGGCTGAGAGAGAATGAGACGAAAAAGTTGCACTTTATAACCGAAAGCGACACCCTAGTAATATTTCTATTTACAGTAACCGTCCGGCAAACAGTGGCAATATGGACAATGAAGAGATTACACTGACGAATGCCATAACGAAGTCGGTGTCCCGACTAGAAATTAGCGACGGGAAACAATCTTCACGGCTTCAATACTCCATGCAAATAGTACAGAGCATACAACCACAAGGACCTCTTCAACGACAAGCTGAACCCAGTCACTTCCAAGGTGATTTAGATTCTTCAAGTAGAAAATGAATGGAATTTGCAGCTGAAGCTCAGAACATGCAGCACATGCAGCATGATTCTCATCAGGCTCAGGCTTCACAAAGTTACGGAAGTTTTCAGCAGGGCGTAGCTATGGATCTCTTTGATCGAATTCCCAATCCAGGCCTGTCAGGCCCAAGCCATTCTGTCAATCAGCAAGGTAAATGTTGAAACGAGACAAATGTAAAGACTAGGGATTCTAAAACGGCAATTTTAAGCGAAAAAGTTCATTACTCATTCGTATAATCTCCGAAGAGCTGTTTTCTCACACATGTGATATACAACCGCTCGGAGGGAAATGGACAAATGAGAAATTAACTTTTCTCATTCGTCCATTTCCGTTTATAAGCACAAATGAGAAATTAACTTTTTCTCATTCGTCCATTTCCGTTTATAAGCACTATTAGAAACGTGATGTTAAGGATATACTCAAGTTTCTCACTCATCGTATGTTGGGGATCAACAGCAGATATCGTCAGTGCCGTTGTTCCAGCCATTTCAACAACAGCACCAGCCAGGACCAAGTTATGTCCATCAGCCAGGTTAGCGATGCATTAATGCGGTGCATGTAATATTCGGAAATATAGGCATGTCGTCGACACAGCAAGTACACTATTCAAATCCCGTCTCTATGCACGATGTGTCAGCTCAAGGAGTTCTTCAACATGTGGAACTTATGCAGCCTCCTCACCAACATCAGCAGCAAGTTATTAACCCACTCCATGCAGCACAACTCGTATCGCCCAATCAGCAACGTATCGCATCACAATGCATCCTTCATAAGATGTCCTTTCAGCAACAACGTCAAACACGAATTTCGACTATCCATTCTCTCACGATCAAGGATCAAGCAATGCTGAGCTGACTAACTTTGTGAATATTGAGACGTTGGAGGACTGGGTAGATTATTCGCCTAACGAAAACCACTGAACGTTTGCTTCTTTGTTCCTACTATTTGGTGTATTTATTTTCTGTGCCATGTTCTATACATCATCTATCGCAATCACTCATGTTCACTCAATATTTCAAATAAATAAAACGTTGTGTACAATTGGACATTTTCCGACTCTTTTCACAGCAAAATACCACCATGACCACTAATCTGCTTCTGCGTTCCTTTCTCATAGTGCTCCGAATCCCTTAACCAATGACTAGCTCTCTCTCTTTTTTGCAATGTGGGGAACGGTGAAAGTATAACGACATCAAAAAACTGGGCAGACTTCATGCCACGGACGTCACAAATGCGCATTCAATCCGCCCGATATCTTGCGAGCAGTCCGTAAGGTTAAAAAGAGTAGCTTCGTGGATGCTTTAGCCATATTGGTGAAGTTGGCATGTGAGCCGGAGATTGGTAGCACAGCTGTTCATTTCCTTAAGGTAAAAACATTTCTAATCCAAACCGTGATTTCAATTTTATATATTCAGTACCATTGCTAAACAAAAACACTTGATAATTGACCAGTTAACAACTGAAGATACACGATGACGAATTGGCAGGCTTCTTCAAGGGTCAAGCATACCGGCATTGGATAGTACTATAGTAGTACCTTGCACAAGATTTTTGCCGGGTTCACTGGAGCAGGCGTTAAGTGGCGGTGAGTGTCTCAATGTCCCAAAAACGACCCAAAAATCACTACCAATGACCTATGACTTTCAGTATCAATTATTGAAGATGATTTTTTGGGAAGTTTTTTGACGCTGACCTGAGCTTCCGAAATCAACTTTCAAGCGTGTTGTGATGATTTGAATGATTTTTCGGTCGAAATTGAATAAACGATCATAACTCGGTTGAAAATTGATTTCAGAAGCTCAGGTTGGCGTCAAAAAACTTCCCAAAAAATTATCTTCAATAATTGATACTAAAAGTCTTAGGTCATCGGTAGCGATTTTGGGTCATTTTTTGGTCAGTCGTAAATTCAGGAAAACAAAATTCGGGTGGTCAGACAACTTTGACCTCAATTTCCCAAAAAGGGTATGAAAATTTTTTTCTTAAAAATATATGTTGTGTAGAATTGCTCCGGCTGTAATAATCTGGGTGAATCAGCGGAGCCTTTTTTTCTTTAGTCGATGAAAGTGCCGATTTTTCGAGGCAAACCACTGTTATCTCAGTTACCGTTAGAGATACGGTCTTGCACCCGGGGAGATAAAATGATCAGAAAAAAAATTTTCTGCAGAATGAGCTCTTTCCCAGCCCTCTACGACAACTTTAAAGCAAGTTATGATCGATTCGTCAAACACCATATCCATGACGAAATTGCCTGTAAAACGATTGCGAAATTTTTCAGACCGAATCGAGGCATGACTTTAATTGGGGTGCCCGTACCTACTTCCAGGAAAAAAATCAGAATTTTATTCGAAAGTTTCCCACCCGGTGCCGCCAACCTCGATTTTAGCTTGAGATGAAAAAATAACGTGTCTTAAGTAGTAC
>JACMIF010003923.1:0-13413 GCA_014805445.1 Diplogasteroides magnus | reverse complement strand
ATATAATCTAGATATACTTAATTAAAGGAGCCGTCCGGGGAGATCGCATAGGCGCGTATTTTCTTTCTCTGCGTCTCTCTAATCCCTCGCTCTCTATTATCGATGTACCGGTCGGGATGCGCCTCCGCAATCTCCCCGGACGGCTTCTTTAATATTTACTTTCATGGTAAGGCCATTTAAATGATCTTGTATTTGTCGTATCTAAAATCTTGTTTTTTTATAATGAGATTATTATAAAAAAATTTTTCAGACCGAATCATTACAAGACGTTGATTGGGGTGCCCATACCTACATTCAGGAAAAAAAATCAGAAATTAATTCGAAAGTTTTCCACCCGGTTCCGCCCTAGCTTGAGTTGAAAAAATATCGTATCTTAATATTAACGTTCATCGTAAAGCCATTTCAAAGATCATGTATTTGTCGCATCTCAAAACTGGTTTCCTTTATAATAAGATTTTTATCTTCATACTTTCAGCGGACTGCAAGAGTTTCCCACATCAAAGCAAAGGCAAGTCCCAGGAGAGACCATGCGTCTGCATTACTTCTCCCTGTCATTGCGACAGAACATTTCCACGAGGACATTGATATCGAACGATCAAGCACCTTTCTATTAAAAAGCGTTTATATGAGCAACTTCCAACTACAAAAGACCGCAAATATGCACTGATATATCGCTGATAATTCCGTTATTCACAATCGCCAAGTGGAAAATTCGAAAGATTCTAAGAAATCATGATGCACAGAAAATTAATAATAATATGATTCTTTCTCAGTTGTATAGTACGTTTGTTAGTTGTCTTGTTCAACAGTTGTACAAATTTCGTCTAACCTTTTTTTGATCAACTAGGTGATCAATGACTTACATTTGCCAGGATAATCGAGAGTTTTTGTTGAAATGGATGCACATATCTTTTGTATGAAATCTGACTCATTACTCTGGCTCATCGGCTAGTTGAGCAGTATACGAACTAATCATAAAACTGAGAACGATAGGACGCCTTTTGGTTGTTTGCAAATGTTTTGCAAATTTCGTTATACATACTACCGTTACTCTAATACAAATAAATTGTTTTGTATTGAAATTGTATTGTATTCGTCATAGGCCCTTTACAACCATGGAGATACTACGTCATTTAAGTGATGATTTTAATCGCCAAAGGCTTTCAATATTCACACGGCTATTCAGTGAATGGGAAATAAGGGATGTGTCAATTCAATTCGATTTATCATGTCACCGCGGCGTGATGAGCGATGTTATATTTGCAAACAAATAGTGAAACATTCATCCGTCCTTATTTGTTGGTACAGCGGTAATATCTATTTTGTTCTCATCCACAAACAATCCTACCTGCGATATGGAGCATTTATTAGTAAAGGCAATACTTTGCAAGGAGACAGGTCATTGGGGAATTGAATAGATCGCCCGCAACATCTTTGTTAAGACACTTCATCGTTACTCTGACCACCGGTCGTGATTTCAACCACAAAGTATTCTGACTTCCAAACGTCTTTCATTAATGTAATTCATGTAATTTATGTAATTCAAAGTGATTTATCGAAAACGGTGGATTAATTAAGGAATGTAAACTTCTCGCCTAAAAAAGACAATTTTTTGGAGGAAGTTGTTTGTAATGTTGTTTTCTGTGGGTAACAGATAATTGAAAATGCTAAATTTCAGTCATTTTCGCGTTGATCCGCGAAATAAGTCATTTGGCCAGCTCTAATCTAGACATTCAGTCATTGGCGAAAATGCAGATTCTCTAGTGTTCAACGTACAAGCTCAACTTCGATGAGAGGCTTGTGTAGTAACGATACGCTCGTCTTCCGGAATTCTATTCTATTCTTCTGATCGCCTTAGAGCCTTTGCCACTGCGAGCGATAGACAACTGCTCCGAGTATACTACTAGAAGGTGAGAAATGATCTTGTCCTTTAGAAATTATTACACGTGTTAATGTTTCACCTTGTACACAGCTTGAATATTCGTAATGCCCACATTTTGCACAGATGACTTTGCAAAAAACGTATTCACAAATCGTCATTTAATGACGAATCCCTATTTCAATGACGATTTCGTTTTCTCCGTGATATTCCCACACTGCTTCATGGTATATGTATATAAGTGATGGAGATGCAAGCAGTGTTCAGTATTCGAAATGCATATCTTCATTCTGGTTCTTCTTCTCCCATTGGCTGTTGATACTGTTGGCTATCCATGTCACTGGGCAGAAGAACGTAAACGTATGGTTACGATTAAGAAGCATTATTTTTTCACCTCAAGGTCGGGCGGAACCGGGTGTGAAACTTTCGAATAAAATTCTGATTTCTTTCCTGGAAGTAGGAATGGGCATCCCAATCAACGTCATGTCTCGATTCGGTCTGAAAAAATTTCGCAATCGTTTTACAGACGAATTTCGTCATGATGTTTGGTCGATCATAACTCGTTTCAAACTCATCCTAGAGGGCTGGTAAAGAGCTCATTCAGCAGCAAATTTTCTGCTGCTCATTTTATAATCCGGGGTGGAAGACCGTATCTGTAATGGCTACTGAGATACTAGAGGTCGGCTCCGAAAAATCGGCTCTTTCGTCAATATAAAACATTTAACTATCGCAAGATTCTAGTATGTCAAAGCCGAAGCAATTCTACATAACATATATTTTTAAGAGAAAAATAAAAGGGCGTTTTTCAAAGAAAGCAGAGGTCAAAATTGCCTGATCACCCCAATTCTAGGTGCAGATCTGGTTTATTCCAGCGAAATATGGCGCTCTTCTCAAGCGCAGTTGTAAGACTTAGTTTTTCTTGCTCTTCCCGATGTGGGGTGTTGACAGGGCTATATGACACTTTGATCCTCGGGACTTCATTTTTCGCACTTCGAACCCTGGGTCATGGTGAAAATCAGAGAATTTTTTTGTCTCCAAATGAGTAAAATTTACCAGGACAATCGAGAGTTTTTGTTGAAATTGATGCACATATTTTTCGTATGAAATCTGAGTCATTTAACGCAGGCAGCGTGCACTGTAAATATCACACTGTGCCTCCTCCAAGCTACTCCCGATGGCTGTAGTCGTGCATGTAGGTAGCAGGGTTCAGTAACAGTAAATGAGTCGTCATTCCTCTCCGTCGAGCGGTCGTCTATCATGGGTGAGACAACCACACTTCGGAGAAGAATGACGACAAATTTACCGCTTTAGAACACCTAGTAGGTAGTGGTTGACATGAATGGTTTATGAGCTTAGTGTATAGGGCCCTTCGAGTATTCAAATGCAGGACGTAACGCAAAATCAGAAAAGGATTTTTGTAACAGCCAAATGCATTTGCTTACGAACAATGTGACTTCAGAGGCATTGCTTTATCGACAGCGATTGAATAGGACCGAAGGGAGTGCTGGTTTTTGAAATACAATTGCAACTTTTCAAAAGCTTCACAAGCAATAATTTATTCGTCATTCGCGAAAATTGTGATTTTGTGGGATTGTACATGCAGGATCAACTGCGATGAGTTGCTTGTGTAGCTATACTCTCGTATTCCACAGTCTTATTCTCCAACTTCCACGTCGATCTCCTCGTCTTAGTTCGTTTCGAAGTCTTCAACACAACAAATGCCGCTGGTGTATTCACCAAAGATTTCCATATAGAAATTCACCGATGATGCGTCGAAGTCGATGACATGAATCTCGTGTTCGATCCACATCTCGAGGCTCGAGATAACAGATGCACTTGAGTATGAGCTTAGAAGGAAGGGATACGAGAGACTTCGTATGAAATCTGACTCATTTAACGGCTCATCGGCGGCTAGTTGAGCATTATACGAATTAATCGTAAAACTTAGAAAGATAGGACGCCTGTTTGTTGTTTGCAAATGTTTTGCAAATTTCGCTGTACACACTAACCGTTACTATAGTACAGATAACTGGTTTTGTATTACAATTGTATTGTATTCGTCGTAGGCCCTTTGCAATCATGGAGGTACAGCGTCATTAAATGATGATTTTAATCAGGGAAGACATTCAATTTTCACACGGCTATTCAGTGAATGGAAAATAAGGGATGTGCCAATTCCATTCAATTTATCACGTAACCACGACGTGATGAGCGATATTAGATGTGCAAACAAATAGCCATACATTTATCCGTCGTTATTTGTGGGAATAGCGATAATATCTATTTTGTTCTCATCCACAAACAATCCTGCCTGCGACATGGAGCATTTATTAGCAAAGGCAATTCTTTCCAAGAAGACAGGTCATTGGGGAATTGAATAGATCGCTCGCAACTCTTTGTTAGGACACTTCTTCGTTTCTCTGACCACCGGTCGTGACTTCAACAACAAATTAGCTTGACTTTCAAAATACTTTCATCAAGATTAGCTCCGACTTCCTATATATAATTCAAAGCGATTTATCGAACACGGGGCTTTAAACTAAGATAAGCAAACTTCTCATTGAAAAAGCAGAAAATTTTGTAGAGGAGATTTGTTTGTAATGTTTCGCGGTGAGCCGCGAAATAAGTCATTTGGCCAGATCTAATCTATTATAGACATTCTGCCAAAGCTAACAAATCATTGGCGTAAATGCAGATTTTTTGGGGTTCAACGTACAGGCTGATCTTCGATGAGGGGCCTGTGTAGTATCGAAATACTCGTCTTCCAGAATTTTCTTCCCCTACTTCAACATTGATTCCATCCTCGAGGTTTGTTTGGAAGTCTTCAGCACACATACAAAAATCGGAGCATCCATCTGCTATTCATGTACAATTTGACCATAACGATTTGTGAATGCATTTTTCTATTTCTTCTTTTATCGAACATAACGTTACATAAACGAAGAGGAATTATTGGGGAGTTGGCGCAGGATAGAGTCTCGGCAACGATCAGCCGCGGCGGAGTCTGTTCGTACTCTTGACACAACTTGTGGGAGCCTCCTACTCGTCAGAATGATGCTGCAACGAAGGTCGGTCGTTTCAAATAATAATCTCTATACTTCATCTGAGATGAATGAATGTCTCGATTATTGATGGAGACAAGACACGGTCGGTCGTTTCCTGCATTAGGCATTCTTCCTTGCTTTTTTTGAAAAAAAAGGTTATTGCTTACGATCAGAATCTAGGTTCCATTCACATCTGCAACAATTAAGCTTGCCGAGTCAACGATATTGGGTTTGTCCAGACGATGATTATTCCATTTAGTGAGGTGATTATGTTGAGGAGATAGGTTCCGTTGTGAGAATGATTGGCTGAAAACGAGATTGCCAATCTCACGAATTCAACATTCCCGTCTTCAGGCGAGATAATGGGTGAATTTCTCTACGTGTCTGGGGCAGGAGAGGTGGAGACTAGGGTTTCTATTAGGTTGCTCGGAAAGTAACTAGCCATTTATTTGAACATCCATATCTTGGCCGCGACGAAAGGCATAACCAAGGGGCATGGACTGGCACATGGTGGGGTCATGCCCTGCTCCTAGCCGACTCCGCTCACCCTCCATTTCCGAAGTCACTCCGGCGCGATTTTTCAAATTTGCCAAATCCATGATTTTCGGACTCCCCTTTTGGATTTTTGGCCGCATTTTTCGTGAAGTTGATATTGAATCGAACTATCAACTGATATTTGTAGGCAAGTGAAAGCCCGACGTACCTGGGCAGCCGATTTCTCAAAAATCTAATTTACACGGAGTTATGATCGAAAAACCAAGACTATACGAAAAGCTGTCAAAATTCTGCTAGCCACATGTGCTTCACAGAATAAGCATAGAATAGCTGGAGTATCAAAACTATAGTCAGCGAACCAGATCACTCTAAATACGACTACAGTGGCCAAAAATGTGATTTTTTTGGATATTTATTTCGGAATTTTTGACAAAATGATTAGTAACTTGGGTCATTCCGACTCTTCCAAGTTCCCAATTCACAGTTTTGATATTCCAGCTATTCTATGCTTATTCTGTGAAGCACATGTGGCTAGCAGCATTTTGACAGCTTTTCGTATAGTCTTGGTTTTTCGATCATAATTCCGTTGAAATTTGATTTTTGAGAAATCGGCTGCCCAGGCACGTCGGGCTTTCACTTGCCTACAAATATCAGTTGATAGTTCGATTCTATATCAACTTCACGAAAAATGCGGCTTAAAATCCAAAAGGGGAGCCCGAAAATCATGGATTTGGCAAACTTGAAAAATCGCGCCGGAGTGACTGCGGAGAGGGAGGGTGAGCGGAGTCTGTTTGGAGCAGGGCATGACCTCACCATGTGCCGGTCCACGCACCTTGGTTATGCCTTTCGTCGCGGTCAAGATATGGATGTTCAAATAAATGGCTAGTTACTTTCCGAGCAACCTAATAAATCAGGAGTAGTGTGCATTCGTCTCTTGTCTGATTCTCGAGGAGCGGTTGCTCATTCATGCAACAGACAACCGCTCATCGTGAATCAGACAACAGACGAATGCACTCTAATCCCGATTTGGAAACCTTAGTGGAGAATAGGGTTTCTAATTCGGTAGTAAAGTGCATTTCTCATCTGTCTAATTTCCGCGTAGCGTTTGTCTTAACGTTTGATAGACAACCGTTCCCAGAAAATTTGACAAATGAGAAATGCACATTACTACAGTTTTAACCTTACAATTAGTGGAGACTAGGGATCGCATGATGGAACGTTATTGACAACCGTTTATTTCAAAACATTCTGTCTTCATTCGCAGCGGTCGTCTTTGCGATATGCTAGCAATGCAGTTAGATAGCTAGAGATGAACGACTGTCAATGACGTTCCATAATGCGATACCCAGTGGAGACCGATCAATCAAGACTGATCCACCGTTATAGGCTAGGGTGGGCATGACAGGAATTCCTAGGAAATTGTCTGACCGCTCACAGTGAAAGAGGGAGGAAAATGAGAGAATCATGATTTCCTGCATCAAGAAATAAGTAGGTATTGCTGCGCTCTCATTTCTCCCTGTCTCTTCTAACGCGATCGGTCAGTGCAATTCCTGTTGCGCCCACTCTATTATAGGCTAGTAAAACGGCTTAAATTATGTGGCCAGGCTCATTTGTTTGGTAGTTTAATTTCAATCGTGTTTAAAATAGCCAACCTTTATGTAAATATTGAGCGCTGAACCGCATAGAACTTCACAAAGAAGAGATCGTTTAGGGACCTGCAATTATGGAAATCAAAGCAATAACGGGATACGTAAGCTGAATTTTCAAAACAATTTGATTTTTATGCTCGAATTAAGAAAAACTATGAACGGGAAATGAACGAGATAATGGTTTGGGATGGAAGGAGGTCACAGACTACCAGAAACGAATGCGGTTGGGTGCAGCTGCCAGTACATCGCGCTCTCTGTCTCTTTGCACTCTATGTCTATATCACACACTATCTTCGCCCTCATATTTCTTCCCTCTGCCATATAGGCGTCTGTTCAAAGTCTTTCTATCGCATTCCTCGCCCCTTCACCTTACTACTTTACAGGGAACTGGGTGGTCAAATGCATTCACGAATAAATTCCTTTCTTCACTGCCATAACTTTATGTAGGGTGTCGCTGATGGTGAATATATTGACGGCCGCCATTTCGAACA
This sequence comes from Diplogasteroides magnus, assembly GCA_014805445.1. NCBI lineage: Eukaryota > Metazoa > Nematoda > Chromadorea > Rhabditida > Diplogasteroididae > Diplogasteroides > Diplogasteroides magnus. The sequence goes on along the minus strand of JACMIF010003923.1, from coordinate 5,855 downwards.
GTGTAATTGCACTCCTAGCGGTTGTCTCTGCGAAGAGAGTGTCGACAGCTAGGAGTAGAATTAAACGGTTCAAAATGGCGGCTGTCATTATATTGACCATCAGCGACACCCAATTTTAAGACTCCCTTTGTGCTACCCTTTCGTACTGACATTTCCTTTCCACGCATACGATGGAGAATCGCTCTGCTACAGAATTATTGGTACAATTTTTTATCAATTCTATTCAAGGAGCCGTAAAGGGAGATACATTTGCATGCAATTTCGGCGGTCAGACTCTCCAATTCCCTTACTCTGTCGTTGTCAGAGCAGACCGCTCTGACGACGGGAAAGTGGGGGAATTGGAGAGACTGACCGCCGAAAGTGCATGCATATAAATCTCCCTTTACGGCTCCTTTAATTGCTTCCTCATTCCAGTTTCTCGACGGTACAGCTAGCGATATCTTGTGGCTATCCGTTGCTTGCAATAGTTGTCCCTGAAATAAAGGAAATACCTTCGGACGTTGTGCAAAATAGGGTTTCCAAATCTTTGGTAAAGTGAATTCCTCTAGTTTTATGCAGACAGAATCAGTCACCAAGGGAAGTTCTTCTTGAAGTTGAATTTCCTTTCGTAGTGATGTGAAAAGTTCAAACAATTGGTCCTCAGTAATATCAGGAGCCTTCTCAACAATCAGTTTACCTGAAGAACTTTAGTAACTAAACTAGGGTTCCTAAAACGGCAGTAAAGTACACTTCTCACTACCGTTTTAAAACCGCTAAAGAAAATTATTCAACTAACAGACACGAAACCTTTCATGAAGTGGCCGCCTTAGTTCTCATCGTTGATAGACCATTCAACATAAATTGATTCCACGTGAGACAAGCAGTTCTTGAAAAGTGTCTCTTGTTCCACAAACTTCCCCAAATTACAGAAAATGTTCATAGATGTAAAACGATCGAAGTACGGCGATATCAGATTGTAGTGAAATTCATCCATATCTCCTCTTATTGTAAGAGAAATGTAATAGAAAGCCCGCAACACCGCCTAAAGATGATCTCCCGTAGTTTGCGACTTGTACTTATTCACGTTAGTCCACGTGCATTTATTGTCATTGTAGCGAAAGTCGGAGGTTTTGGCACCTAAATAACAGTTTCGTTTGCAGTCAGAGTAGATAAGATAACTATAAGCATTGACAGTATTTGACCGTAGAATAGATGCGATTCACATTAGGATTTCTCATTTGAACCCAAATTGGGTAAGAGATCGAACCCCAGAGTACATTACTCTCATCTGAGTTCTGTGTGATTGGGAGTGATGTTGAAGTATACTGAACATAACGCTGTTGAATCAGACAAGGAGAATGCAATCAGGGGGTTCGAATCTCAACCCCACCCCGTCCTATCCGAAGTGGAGTTGGAATGGATTTCAAATGGAACTTAGGTAAATGAAAAGCCGCCACAGTTGATAGGTCATTAAAACAGTTTTCAGAACGACAAATCATCATTTAAATATAGGAGAGTGTTGTAATATGGATAGCAACGGTTTCATACATACGTACCTTCTCCAAACACCTGTATGCTTCCAATTTTCGCGCTACTATTGGAAGTTTGAATGTGAACGATCAGTCTGGCTTTGAGTCTGTACAACCGTCTTCCATTCCTGTCTATTACGCAGCGAAGACAGTCCTCATTGAATTGAGGTCCTTTCTTCTGAGATATGCAAGAATGCGCAAAAAGACTTCGTTCGGCAAAGTCACAAGATGAAGCGCAGCATCTGCCAATTTTGTTTGGGTCAATCGAACTATATTCACAACTTACGAGTTTCCATAACTCGAAAAATCGACGGCGTTCCCGAGAATGGGAGGACAACAGAATGAACTATCTCCCCTTCGATAGTAATGAGGATAGTGATATATGAAACCCCGTGGAATGGTCTCATTGATTGGTCGAATCAATAGAGAGAAGTATCAATAGATTACTGTCGATACATCAGTAATAAACTGTAATTCTCAATCAGGATCTAAGTCCGATAGACAATTGCACCGAGTGGATTAGACGAATGAGAAATGCATCTTGCTAACAATTTAGAAATCGTATTATATGTTCCCGTGACATTTATTGAACTTCCATTGAACCTCCAAAGGAACAAAGCAGAAAAGATGTGAAAAATGAAGTCACATATCAAACTGCATTAATTATCGTTTTCTCCAATTCGCTTGGCTTCAATCCATTCTCTAGAATCAGTTTTGGCGGTCAGAAAAGTATACCATCGCCAAAACGACATTTTTCTGTTAAACCAATTAGTGCCCCATTTATAGATTGAACTTAACGAGGAACCAAGTATGGGCTATTATTGTTAGTTTTATTACTAGATAGATTGTTCCAATTCCGTCAACCAAAAATAATAGCGAAATGTGAGAATGTTTATTTTAAGCAAACGATGTTATATAAATACATTAATGGTAATACTATGGGCAGAACAAAAATCAGACGAGAACATTTAGATTCAGTGGAGTGAATTTGGGACAATAATCAATACTTAGGCTGAAGCTGTTTTTTCAGTCATTTTTCCTGCAAACCTTCTTTTTTGTGATGTTTTCATTGCATTTGATCTTTCTTGTTTATTCTTTCTTTTCTTGAGCTTGTCCATTCTCTTCCTCTCATTCAGAATCTCTTGACATTCCTTTCGCACATTCTCCACTTCCTTGTCCTTTCGTTCCCTTTGAATATTCGACAGCATACGATTCAAGTCGATATCAATCGTATACAATTGGCCTGTGATGACTCATTATTACTGAATTCATTTGTCGCCCAATTTTAAAGGGTCGTCCGTTGACTAACCACATATTTGGTCGACAACAGTTGGTCGGCTAACCTTTTTGGTCAACCAATGCGTAGACCGACCAACCACTTCGCATGAAACGAACTGAAAGAATTACCTTTTACTCGTATCCTCTCGTCCACTCTAGTGATGATTACAGCTGTTACTCCATCGCTTCCTTTCTTCCAATACATATGAACACTCCTCGTTCCCTCATTGTAAGCTATCATTCTCATGTCCTTCCCTAAGACTACGATTCCATCCGAATTGATCCTTTCCTCATTCCAATTTCTTGTCAATACAACCAGTGATATCTTATCCGTTGATTGCCACAATGTACCCTTCAACAAAACAAAATTCCTGTGGTAGAGAAAAGTATGGCTAACCAGTAGAGACCGCGAATTGACTCAGATATCAACAGCCGTTCATTTCAAGCGGTTTATATTCATTCCTAGCGGTCATCTCTCCCTTCGCCGACACAGGAAAGAAGCTAGACGACTATAAATGAACGGCTGTCAATAACTGAGTCAATTCACGGTCTCTACTAACCAGGGCTAATTTTCTGCAAACTCCTTCCGTCACTGATGGAAAAGTCGTTTCAAACTTTATTTCCTTCGAGCGTAGAGATGAACAAAATTCAAACAATTGATCCTCGGTGATGTCGGAAGCCTTCTCGATGGTCAATATCCCTGGCGACGTTACTGAATATAAGCATTTGACAATATACAAACTAATGCTTCTAACTCTGTAGTAAAGTGCATTTCTCATTCGTCCGATCCACTCGGAGCGGCTGTTTATCGAGAGTAAAGACAATCGCTCATCAAAAATTAGAAGAATCAGGAATGCACTTTACTACTGATTTAGTAATCGAAAAGCAAACTATCTAAATCACGATGATGCAACCTTTTTTGAAGCATTCGTTGTATTCTTCATCCGTTGCGGTCCATTCAATATTCTGTTCCTTCACAGAGGAAATGAATTTTGCGAATAGTTCTTCGTTAGTGATAAACTGCTTCAAATTGCAGGAAATCCTGAGAGTAGTCACTCGATCCATGTAGGGCAGTAAGAGTCGAATGAAAAACTCTGTCATTTCCCCTCTTATTGAAAGAGATGTTCCATTGAAAGTCCTCAAGCGAGACACTCTTTTGTGGAAAGAAACATGTATCGGCTGTGCAGGTCTGTTGTCGTGCATTGGTTATTTTCGTAGCGAAAGCTGGAGGGATGAGAGTCCCTTCCGTGACAAACAAACACGCTGCCGACGTTCTTGTTCTTATTCGACGAACAATTGTGAATTATTGCGTTCGCTGTCATGTTGTACAGACGCCATCCATTGGCGTCTATTCCATTCGCGAGTTTACAGCATGTGAGTCGAAGTGAATTGAGGTCGCATATTTGGAGATAAGCCAGTATCTGTAGTAGGATCTCAGGTGGCAACGTCGAAAGAAAAAATCACCTATTTGATGTTCAAGAAAGATCAGATTAGGCGCATTTATAGGAGCTGTAGCACGAACTTTTTCGAGTATAGGGTGAAAGCGTAGTTAGATAGGGATTGGCATGAGAAGTCGAATGTCACCATTCCCATGTTTCACAGATGATTCTACGGCGTTTGATGAAGCTCTAAAGATACTGGGTACGGTAGATAACGGGGTGGGGAAGAGGCCGAGAGACAAAGGGCTGATGAGAGACAGACATACAATGATCTACTTTGATCAACCCTATGTCTCGTCTATCTCGGGGAAGGGGTCTATGGTAGGGGAGAGCGCGTGGGAAGAAGAGAGAGTACAGAGAAACCATACAAATTTATTTACACCTCATTCTTGTCGTGGTAGGAGTCAAACTGCTCAAATATTAATATTTTGAAATTGCATTTAGAAACGAGGAATTTTTTTATGATGTAATAGCTGTGTTTCTATGATGGAAAGGCACTAATTGATCGATATAACCGAAAACAAAGTTCATGATACAGCTCCTTTAATGAAGACTTACAATTTTCCATGGGTCAGTGCAATGAAGTCTGGTGCTCCTTGCAAGAATAGAAGAACTGGGATGGAAGAGCGAAGGCTATCGGGAACATTAGCTCATTTTCCCCTCCCTCCCATAAGTGATATATGTAGCCCACTGGCGATATATCTCTTCATCGGTATGTCACTCAACTCGTCACGGAACAATGCAAGACATCAATTACGGTATTCCAACCTTGTTTGACGTATTTACATAATTTTGTTTGTAATGCCGATATTGCAAAAGGTACACATCAGACTTTGTCTCTTATTCTTTTGCAGTCGTTTCGCTGTAAGAGAAAAAGTAGACGATGGCTAATCAAACTTTAAGGTCTTCCTCATTGAGAAAGAATTTGCTGCCACGTTGCTTATTCGCATGGATGCATTTACTGAATTCTTTGACGAACTCAACGTGGAATTTCATACCAATTTCTCGACTAATTATGTCGCAATAAGAGAAACGTCACTATCTATTGTATAATGAGATCCCACGACGCTTTACTCACATATAAAGACATTTCTTTTTGAAACCGACTCCTGCCCGTGCAATCAGGAAAAGTATTGGTTGAAAATCAACTCATTCCTGTTTCTAAAGAGGTTGGCGAGAATAAGACAATGCATGTGTGATTGTTTTATGAGGCAGATATTTGCCACTACGTTTGATCAAATGAACCGATCCATATTCACCATGCTTTAACGCTTGACGTGATAAATGTAGGGTGTCGCAACCGGTGCGCGGGAGTCCCATCGAGGAATGAAATGAACGGGACTCCCGTTAATGAATGGGAGTCCCATTCATGCCTCTTCCTCTTCATTCTTTGTCATTTCCGACCGGTCTAACCTGTAAGAATGAAGGGGATGAACGCGTCTCCCATTCATGAACGGGAGTCTATTTCATTCCTCGCTGAGACTCCCGGGCACTAGTTGCGACACCTTATCACAAATGTTATGTTATGTTGGTACAACTAGAGACCTCGAATTGACTCTCAATCGACTCACTTAGTGCATTCCGTTTCTCCAACTCATTGCCGAGCGGTTGTCTCTCGCATCTGATAGAC
>JACMIF010003922.1:0-13414 GCA_014805445.1 Diplogasteroides magnus | reverse complement strand
CTCAAACTCATTTTCAGACATTGAGATGTTGATTTTTGAACTCAGCGTCCTCGACTTAGTCAGATATAAAAGTTTGAAGGGGGGTCAACTTTTGACTGTTTGCCAAGGGAATCTCACTCAAGTCAGATAGTGTTTGATAGAATGCAGTATTGCAGCCATGGCCTCGTCAACAGACGGAAACTAGACAAGACTGACACACGGCACTCAATTAACTTTGATCTATGATCTTTCGATTCTTCCATTATTCTCTCTTTCTTCTTCTCAGAAGCAGACGACGGTCTGAAGAACCAAGCCGTGTTAGGATACGGTCAATTGGGCAAATACACTCTGCCAATGACATCGAATTCAATCAATATAGCACTAAATTTCAAACCAGTAAGTGCATTCTTCCAGAATAGTAGTCATTGTGTGGATAAACGATCCATTTACAGCGAATCTCTGAAAGATTTCCGTTGGAATTAAGTTGTTGGGTTTCTAAATCAATAATCTAATCCACTCGGAGCGGTTGTCTTTCGATTGCCGAGAAAACATATCAAGGGAGAATGGAAAAACGAGTGCTTTTGACAATTGATTTTGAAATAATATATTGAAGGACAGCTGCGCCTTGGGCACTTACGCCATAAGGGAGTAATGTCTTCTCCTATCATGCCCGTGCGCTGAGATGGAGAATCTGCTAAAGATGAGGCAGTTAATTGCGGTGGATTCGACATCGGTGCTCTCATATCATTTTCTCTTTCGTAAAACAACTTGTATCTTCCTTCACGTCGGTAAAAGACGCTCATCTCCCGTCAACTTCGTCAATTTAGAAAATACGGCCCTTAGGACGCAATATCATAACAGTCCGCTTCTCAAAACTGAATTCTAAATTAGGAAAACATTTGGGAATAAAATTAACATCTTTTCCTTCGTAGAATTTCACGGCGAATCCAAAAATCAATACTACAAGTTATGATATTGCGTCCTAATTGTAAAGGCCGTATTTTCTAAATTGATGAAGTTGACGAAAGATGAGCGTCTTTTACCGAAGTGACTGTACTATCGATCATAAATATGTACCCGTCAGTAGTAAAGGAGCCGTCCAGGGAGTCTGCGAGGCGACTCCCGACTGGTGTTAGACAATTTTGTGACCAGCGCCGGCAGCCGCGGATGAAAATATCAGATTTGATTGGCAAGTGGCCATTTTTGAGACCGTTTCCATGAAAGTGATTGTTATTCACGTAAACTAGGCTGGTATTCCGAGTAAGAACGCTACCCCTGATATCGTGACTGTAAGACGGTTACTCTTTCATATTTACGTGCTATATTTTATCACATTAATCTTCTCTAGACCTTATTCTTCTTATATGTTTCAGCAACACTACATTTATTATAGAATGGATTTCCCCTTCAGATTGCATGAATGATACTGACCGTGCCCTTTCGAGGCCTCATTGTGCATTGCAGACACTGATCTTGAGGCGTTTTCCTTTCGCTTTCTCTCCATATGCTACAAAACGAAATCATCAATCTGCGTTGTTTAGGAAAAGCCGAAGCAACTTCAGACCCGAAAAATAATTACCCTATCCATATCGTGACTTGTGATAAATGTAGTACAAATTGATATTTTAGAGCAAAGAGTAACATTTATTTAATTATTATTACATCAAAATGAATTTCGAAAAAGATTACCTGTCAGTTGCAAATCTAGTATTTTCATCATCTTCTTAGCATAATGGTTGATATTCAGCATAGGGCAGTCGCGGGTGAAAAGAACAGATTTGTTTGGAAATTGACCAATTTGAGACGGTTTCTTTGAAAGTAACTGGATTACTGACCTTGTCCTTGCGACTAGTTTATGAGAAACCTTTGTCATTAAAAATGGAATTATTGCCAGTAGATAATATCGAAAATGTTTACGTTCATCTTCATTTTATTGAGGAAGAAATCTCCGTTGTTTATTGGCGTCTTCTCGAGAACGTGCGTTAAAAAGGAATGAAATTTATGGGAAATGGTATTGCCAAAATTCGGTGATGCTATCAATATGTAAATGTAAATACTGACCATGCCCTTTCGGGGCTTCATGGCAATCTTGTGTCGCCGTTGCAGTAGGCGGTCTTTCTGCTGCAAAGCATTGATTTTGAGGCTTGAAACAAGTCCGCTTTCTTCACTAACTAGTTGTGAAATCGATATTTAGTCTATGGTGTCGCATGCGAGTCGTTTAGTGCATTCCTCATGTCTCCACTCTCAACGGTGCGGTTGTTTCTGCGATTAATAGACAACCGCACCGATGAGAGTAGAGACATGACGAATGCACTAAACTACTCGCGTGCGACACCCTACTTTAGTCTCAATTTTCAGGTACTCCAGTTTGTTGAATTCCGTGCAAAGTAAGACGGCCAAACAACGGAAGCTTATTGTAGGCACCAACTTGTGGTTCTTGGTTACTATGGATTATTTTGTTCCGTCGTTGAACGCCGATTGCATCGAGCTGTGTGTAACTAAAGGTGCTCTAATTGCTGGTCAACCTGCAATTAATAGATTAGTTCACAAAAGGATCCTCTGTATGAGTACCTATGCCCATGTGAATCGAAAACCGTTTGTATTTTGATTGTAACCTCTTTCCTAGCGATCTTTTTGCGCGTTATGTATCAGTTAATTGTTATTCAACCAAATGATATTTTACATTTTTCTATTTTTTTATCTGATGAGGTAACGTTCAGCCAGGCAAACGACTAGCGATTGATCGTGGGCAAGGCACAGTTGATTTTGTTTGATTTTCTTTTATTCCCTATTCACTATTATTTTCTGCAAATGAAATATCGACAAGCAACAAAAAACACGACATACAACGCACAAAGAGACATGAAATACAAGAGAGACGAGAGATAGTTTATAGTGAATACGTTTCAAACTAATTCGCTAATTTATATTCAAAATCTAATTCCTAAATTTTAAATCCCAATGCATAATTGCCCAGTGATGTTGCCTACGTTAGAGGCATCATCACTTTAGGGCTTCTGTGAGCCTCGTGCGGTCTCTTCACAAGAAGCTCCAGAAGGATTCCTCTTCGTTAATTATCTTATGGAGAGAAATCACCCTGGAGCTGCTGGTGGTGGCTTTTCTCTAAGGAATCGCCAACATTTAGGGTATCGCATTGCGGGTTTTAGCCTTCTGTTCGAGAAAGGGACTACTCGAACGAGTGGAAGAGGCTATCCTTTGCGATACCCCCAATCATTTAATCTTGGTTTGCATTTCCGGCAACGTTCCAGTCAACAGCCCCCATGCCAATTATCCGGTTGCTTGAAAAAGGTGCGGTATATCCCGCATAATGGAACATTTCGGGTTCCTTTTCGTGATATACCGACTAAACAGCCGAAAAGTGAGCGAAATTGCAAATTATGCTGGAGCTCCCTGCGGAACACCCCCGTCCCCTTTTCAAGGGACCTATCTTTTGGCATGGTGCGTACTTCCTGGAAAGGAGCCGGATATGGTTCCCGGTGGAGGCAGAACGGATTGAGGAGGCGGAGGTAAATGCAAGTGAATGACAGTTGGAGAGGGAAGAGAGAATTAATTATAATACCATGTTCAATGTTTTTATTCGTTCTATGTCATTGATTGATTGCAAGCTGTCGGCCACATTCATTTCACTCTGCCTCGTTGAGGTTTCTTCGTCTTTCGGCACTTTTTCAACCGCAATCAATAGAAGATTATCGTTCTTGCGAATCCGATCCTCCCCGTTTCCTGCTATTTTTGTTCAGTCAACAAACGAACAGTGAGGTTAGAATTCCCAAGCGCGACCTACTTTCCGTTCTGCCTCCGGTCAGTCCCCAGTCTCTCTCGAATCTGCCGCCGTAGTAATAGCTGCTAAAGCTCGATTTCAAAGGCCGTTTTTATCTCTGCCTCTCGTCATTAACGCTCTCGCTGCACTTGCACATTTCAAGACTCGAGCTTCAACAGTGATTTCTACGGTGGCAGAACATCGTATTCATGCCAATCGATAACATGAATGATGGTATCTGCTAACTCGAAAAGACTTCCCATCGAGGAGCTTTCATGCCACCACACACGGGTTCTCCGCACGAAAATCTTCCCGTTAACGGATTTCAGGTTGCAAATAAGACTTCTAAATCGGCAGTATTCTCATTAGTCTAATTTCTGCCAAAAGATAGTCTCCACGTTCTATATCGTGTGAATTAGGCGAATGGGAAATGCACTTTACCGATTTAGAAACCCTACTTGCAAAGACTGCGGACTGACTTCGTCTGTGATCCAAGTGAGGGATCGCATTATGGAACGTTATTGACAGCCGTTCATTTTTAGCCGTCTAACTTCATTCCTAGCGGTCATCTCTAACATAACAGAGACTACCGCTGGAATGAAGTTAGACGGCTAGAAATGAGCGGCTGTCAATAACGTTCCACAATGCGATCCCTAGTCCAAGCTGCTTCCCGTGATGAAAAGCAGCCTGGACGGGGTCTGGCCAATCTCCTCTAGTTTCCCTTGCAGGAAGCAGTGGGAGATTGGCCTTGTGTCTGGTGCCTGTCCCCATATTGGGGCCGCACCAGACGGGGGAGGGTTGGCTCCTCCACGTTGCCTCCCTTGCAGGAGACAATGTGTGGAGGAGTGTCCTCGGTCCAGGGTAGTGGGACCGAGGACGGCTGTGTCGGGCTGTCTCCCCACATGGGGATTCAGCCAGACACGGGGTTCCTCCACAGAGCTGTTTCCCTTGCAGGCACCAGTTCCAGGAGGACTCCTCGGACCCCGGAGGGACCGAGGATAGGGGGTGGGGAGGGGGGGGGTTAGTGCCTCGGAAAGACCGCTCTATTAAGAGAGATGGTCCCATCGAGGACTTTCGTCTTTTGGCATCCCATCGAGAGATGCCTGTGGGTTAGTAGTTAGTAGTGGTGTTAGTAGTGGTGTTAGTAAAGGTGTTAGTATTAAGGGTTAGTGTATGTGTTAGTATAAAGGGTTAGTAAGGGTGTTAGTATAAAGGGTTAGTAAGGGTGTTAGTATAAGGGGTTAGTAAAAATAACCTTTTTTTCCTTTTTTTGGAGATTTTTTGAAATTTTGCTTCCGTTTTTGTAGATTTTGAGTAGTTGATGTCCGTTTTTGTTGTTTTGTCGTTAATCTGAGAAATTACAAAGCTGAAAAATGCCAAAATATAAACATGAAAAATGGAGCAGATAAAAAATATAAAATGAAAAATGAGAACGTGACAAGATGAAACGTGAAACCGTTTATTGTTTGAGACTTTTCGAGGTAGTCTCAGACCCGGGTGAGTAGGTAATTGCGTCGACCAGCCATTGACTGACATGCGAGATATGAGAAGAATGAGGTTTGAGGCGACACTACCGGCTATAACAGACCATAAACTGTCTACTTCATTTCGTGAACGGAATCGCACTGAAAATAAACAAACATCTATAAATAAACAATAAACAGTCTTCAGAACTGTGAGTTATTCCAGACTGCAAATCCATCACGCGAGAAACAATGACATCTGAAGGCGAGACACGTGTCCGGATTATCACATGGGCAGTAAAGTTATCAGGGAAGACAAGTTCGGACTCGCCCAAGTGGCCAAAGAAGACAAAGAAAGGGAATAACCGCACCTCACAACGCATGGTAAAACATGAAGTGTGCAGCGAACTCATTATCGAAATGTTCGCCCCTGAAGGTGGAATTCAATCGAATCGCAAATTGAACAGGCTCGGTGTCAAGTGTCCATATATTTCTGCGGTAAGTTCGGCGCCGGTGTACTACTTGTGAGTCATCCCGCCCGCTCCCTCCTCGGGGAATCCTACTCAGGGCATTGCTGCCGGGAGTGAGGGGCAAGATGTTAAAGTATAATGTCCGGCATGATTGGCCGAGCCGCGGTGAACACGTTAAAGAAGTCACTGCCTGACAGATTCCAACTCGACAAAATTCCTGAGAATGGACGAACCAAATCGAAGTCGAAGAATGCGGCGGAAGTCCCTAAAGAGAATGCGCTGTGAGGTGGGAAGAGAGAAGAACTTACGACAACTTCAATAGCCACTTGGTCGAATCAGGAGTGCTCCTACGGAAACAGTCGCCCGCGTTACAATCCAGACACACTCGAATGGTTGGATGCCACTGAAACTTGCGCGATGGAATCACAGCTGGAATTGAGAAGAGGGACGGAAGACTCGTCTGTTCGCATACATATTGGCGACCCTATTCACGAAGCGAAGCAAGAAGAACACGGAGCGACTTGAAGAGCATCGGTAGTAACGCCAAAATGAAAGGTAAACTTGCATGAAGTTGAGAAGTTCTCGCATGTGAGCCAACGGCCAATCAACGCAGTGAATCAACGGTGAGTCAACGGACCATGTGCACTATGTGTGCTATTTACATAACGAATAATGTGAACCTGAGTAAGGAAAACAAGAATCTATTTACATTATGTACACATTATTTACATTATGTGCATATGTACATTTCAATGCCAAATTATATACTAAAATCAAAGAATACAAATTACACAACATTGAAATTGCGCGGAAATGTAAAATGAAAAAATAACAAGCGAGTGATGTGCAAACGTGAGAAATTGTCAGAATAGTAAATGACAAAATGACAAAATATTTAAATATGAAAAATTAAAACATGAAAAATAAAAATTTAATATATTGACAAAGTATGAAAATAGAAGATACAAATGTCAGAAAGTGGAAAAATATAAAATTGAAAAAATACAAGAATGGAAAGTGTCAAAATGGGAAGAATGTCAACGTCAAACGTGTGGTGTGGCAAAGTAAACAATTAAAAATGTGGGATACGAAAATGAAAGGAAGAAAAGTTGATGGGTAAAACAAATGAAAACGCGAAGTAAGGTAAAACTTGTATAGAGTAAATGCAGTGAGGTTAGGAAGAGACATAGAGGAGTGGAGACAAGAAGAGTAGCAGAAACCATTAACCAAGTAAAGCAGAAAGGGGAAGAACTAAAACCAACTAAAAAAAAGCGAGCAAGCTCAAAACGATAACCTAGTAATCAAGTTGCGAGCCCCAGTACTTTAATCCCTTCCCACCAACCCTGACCGCAAAGCGACCGCACGCGCCCCGCAACGTGTGCTTACGCGAAGCGGTCAGAGACCCTAAAGTAAAGGAGCGCGAAGAAAACCAAAGCCTAGTAGGAGGAGAAAAAGTAATGGGACGTTATTGACAGCCGTCCGTTCCTTGTCGTCTAATTTCATTCATTGCGGTTGTCTCTGCAATGTGAGAGATGACCGCTAGGAATTAAATTAGACGGCTAGGAATGGACGGCTGTCAATAACGTCCCATTAGCAACACCCTAGGAAAGAATCAAAACTAACTAAAAAGAGCGAGTAAGCTGAAAACGCATGAACCCAGTAACCAAGTCGCGAGCTCCAGTACTTTAATCACTGACCGCAACGCGACAGCACGCGGCCCGCAACGCGTGCTTACGCGAAGCGGTCAGAGACCCTAAAGTAAAGGAGCTCGCAGAAACCTATTAGAAAAAGAAGAGGGGAAAACCAGCCAAAGAGAAAAGAAAACTAAAGGGGAAAGCACCAAAACTAACTAAAAATAGCGAGTAAACTGAAAAAGCATGAACCCAGTAACCAAGTCGCGAGCTCCAGTACTTTAATCACTGACCGCAACGCGACCGCACGCGGCCCGCAACGCGTGCTTACGCGAAGCGGTCAGAGATCCTAAAGTAAAGGAGCTCGCAGAAACCTATTAGAAAAAGAAGAGGGGAAAACCAGCCAAAGAGAAAAGAAAACTAAAGGGGAAAGCACCAAAACTAACTAAAAATAGCGAGTAAACTGAAAAAGCATGAACCCAGTAACCAAGTCGCGAGCTCCAGTACTTTAATCACTGACCGCAACGCGACCGCACGCGGCCCGAAACGCGTGCTTACGCGAAGCGGTCAGAGACCCTAAAGTAAAGGAACCAAAACCTAGTAAGAGGATAAAAAGGCAAAGACCAGTTAGATAGATAAAGGAAAAAACGAGTAAGGGAGGGACCAGAAGGAGCGGCAGCCGCAAAGTAGGAGAAGGGAAGGGAAAGGGGATGAGACTGGAGGATAAAAACTGATGGCTATTTAGAAAACACACAAGAAACTATGAAAACCACAAATAAAATGTCGCGCAACGAACAAGAAATAAACACACGCGCGACGAAGAACAAATTTAAAGAACAATACTAAACCTGGGTACATATAAGCATCCTTAGACACTCAGTAACACTAAGGAGGCCTTGAAAGCGGAACTAATAACGAAACATTTAAGGCCATTTTAAGAAATAATAAAAACTTGAGAAATATCTGGAGGCCTCCTGAACAGGCGAGGATCAACTGAGCAGCGAAGACGCCCAACGAGAAGAGACGAGACAGACTGAAATTGAGCGCCATTCAAACAACTCATCATTATGCATATCCTACTCTAGATTTCATTAGGGTGTCGCTAATGGGAAGTTATTGACAACCGTTCATTCCTAGCGTTTCTCTTTCATCATTGTGGCGCAAATTTACAAGGCGCCCTTGTCTTTCATAAATTGTATCGTCTTTCCTTTAACAATATTCGCCTTCAGACAGCACTCGGTGACCTTCAGGAGGAGCCGATGATGGGGACTGTTTGGCTGGTCAGTCCTTGCAATGACGCGTCGCTGACCGCAACGCGTGGCTCCGTGCGTCGCGGTTGAGCGTTTCCGTTGCAGGTTACGACGCTCGTGGGAGATGGGCAGACGACGCGCGGCACGAGCACGGAGATGTCGAGGGAGGATCGTCTCATCGCCAAGATGTTAGTCATTTCGATCGATATGGAATTGGGTTTCCAATGGGGTTTCTAAGTCGGGAGTAGCGTGCATTCGTCTGTTGTCTGATTCCCGAGGAGCGGTTGTCTCATGCAACAGACAACCGCTCCTCGTGAATCAGACAACAGACGAATGCACTCTACTCCCGATTTAGAAACCCTAGTTTCCAAATGGATAGTGAAGTGCATTTTTCATTCGTCTAATCGGAGCGGTTGTAACTACAACTGCTCCGAGTGGATTAGACGAATGAGAAATGCACTTTCTCGCAAAACATGTACTGTTTATTAATCCTAATCGAATCGATTCTAAAATCGAAGGAACGTCGATTGTAAGAGTTTGTCAATTTTTCGGCTCAATATCGATTGATGACGTAATTCTCGGTGTTGTTCAGCATGAACTTCTGCAAGGATGGCGGACTGATCACGGCCATCATCTATCCGAGGAGTGCGAGGACGGCGAGGCGCGGTTACAGGTGAGACAAACATTTCTGTTCTTATGAGTCCTAACCGAACTGTTATACCCAGCACGCTCGTTACGTTTTTTGACCGACTGTTTCAAGCTGGAGTAATTTAGCATATGTTACGCACGACTGTGAATCGAAAAATTGGGTTCGGAGTTGCAGTTTAGTTGGGATAGCTAAACAGAGGGGAATTGAAAACATTCCCTACTTTTGCTTTTTAAGGTGGCAGGTAGTCAGTGTGAAGCATGCGCACTCGTTTATTCAGGACAACGTTCTTGACCGGTGGAAGGCAGCAAGATTCTCGCGCTCGCAACTCGTACCGTAGGCTGATCTCGTCGCATCAGGAGATCTTCATGAATGCGGTCTCATCCCGCGATCTCGTACTCCTTGAATGGGCTGCCCTGGTACGGTTCCCCGACCGCGACGCTCCATCTCACGCGTCGCGTGCGAAAAGAAATTCGTGACAAATAGAAAAATTACAGGCAGTTGACCGGTTCGAGCTGATCGCTGGCAAGATCGACTCTGCTGCCAAGTTCCTCCGTGCCATCATTTCGGTTCGTGTGCTGCGGTCGCGTCGCGGCTAGCACGCTATTTGCAGGCGGGAGATGCACACGAAGCGGGCGGTGTTTCCAGGCACGAGGGCAGTGCGACCGAGAAGGGCTGGAGGGACGCGCAGAAGGCACTGCTGACCCAGGCAGAGATGGCCATCAAGGCCAGCATGCCTCGCTGAGGCTGAGAGGTGATTGATTGGACGACAATCAACAGCGACGCGTGACCTACGCGTCGCGGACAATATGAAAATGATTCGAATTTTTCCCAATTACTTTTTTACAGTGTGCGGTTGCTCCTTTCTCCGTCCTCCCTCTCGTCTTCCTCGTTTCGGCATGTAAGTGTACAACTTGTTGATTTCGGAATCGATAACCGCATCGCGTGGGCTCACGCGGTCGGATCTGATACATTAAAACTGTCATTTTCTATTTTTGAATTGATGAGAGACATGCAATCTAGGGTGCGAATGGGACGTTATTGGAAGCCGTTCATTTCCAGCCGTTTTATTTCATTCCTAGCGATCGTCTCTTACTTTGCAGAGACAACCGCTAGGAATGGAATTAGGTTCTTTGTGCTCTTTAGTCTTTACTTCTTTGTGCTCTCTTAGGAGAGAATACCCCCCCCCAATTCCCCCGTTCCCTCTTCACTTATGCCTTTACGATAGAACGAGCCGCTCGTCGGCAGAAATTCTCTGTCTCTTGTGTTGATAAACTTTAGCTTTATAACTTACACACTTGTCTAATACAAGCTCCTCAACGAGGAATTGTACAGGATAAGTATTGATTGATTTGCAGGTTCTAACTCTATCTATCACGCTCTGACATACAGTTGGCTGGTTGACGGTCTTTTCCGAAGAGTGGATGAGAAGCACACTGGGAGAGTTCTTCGACGAGGAAATCGCCAGGAAACACAGTGCGTTGGGATAACATTCATTGCACTCAAATTTACAAATGGGCCTTTATTAAGGATCAGAAATGAAAATGCTTCTAATTTTTAAATTAAGTTGAAATTTTCTTGTAGACTTGGATGTATACATCGGAAACACAAGAAACGAGGAGATGCGAATTGACAGAATCACTGCAATTAAAGATTCGCGGAGGAATATCCTCAAGGAAATTGTGCACAATCCATATATTCTCGTGGTACTATTTAGCAATCAATCGATTATTTATGATATATATTCAATCCTTCTGCGTACGGCCCGTACCAGAGCTTCACGGAAACTGGAGGAAAAAGAAATGTACTCGAAAAAATACAATTTTAGAAACCTTTCAAAAATAGATAAACATAAATAAATACAATTTTTGTCTGTGTGTCTGCCCAATGACTATTTATGACGCCACACATTTCTTCACATGGCGTAATCAATCAATAAAGGAGCGGCAAACAAAAATGTTCAGATTGGTCTGCCAGCAGTAAATGGTGTAGCAACAGCGAGAGGGCTTGCTAAAACACTGGACGTTTTTGTGCGAGGAGATATTGTTTCAAAGGAGTTCATCGAGGTCTTCATAAATCTGCGAAACATTGAAATTCAAGATATAAATATTTTTTATTTGATTTTTTTAGGAAAAATATTTTTCTTTGCAGGCTCATCAACTTGAGCCAGTGGTTGTGAACAAATACGACCGGGTGTTCGGGCTTCGTCTGAGCAAAGGCCACGGATTCATGTACTCCCGTAGTCCACTGGTAAATAACTCCTATAATGCAATAATTTGTTCCAATTTGCAAGCAAAACTTGCAAATTGGAACAAATTGGTTTATCTCCGCTCAGCGGTTTTCTCAATGATCGATGTTTTCTTCTTTTTTGAATCCATAATCAATACATAACAGGGCGATTGGCAGTTGGGGCATCCGTGCGTTGGAGGACAAAATGTGAAAGCGGACCTGAAAAGAGGCATCACCTTCGCCTATTTGACCAATGGAATGAAGGTCAGTCTCTGATTTTGGAAGTGATCTTCAAAACCAAATAATGGGAAATAAAAATACAAATAATGCTTTTAGATTGGTCAATTGGAGTTGGCGCACAGCATGAAGCAATTGGAGTTGGCTCTGTACGATTGCTACACGAAGTTGTAGCCTAAACAGATAAACAAGAGCTTCAGCAGATTCTGCGCTTTATCGGACGCCTTCGATAAATAGGTACTTTTCGTTTGTGAATTGTCTGATTATTTGGTGCTTGATCTTATTTCATCCCAGCTCAAGAAAATTTACATGACGATTTGGCAAAAAAATCGATCCATATCTCTGGGGCATGGCCCTCTCAACTTAAAAAAAGGGTTCAACCGCAAGATTTCATCGACTAATTGACCTAAATGAAGCCGACTTGTATAGAAGGCACCTCTTTCTCGAAGCGTACTGCAGAGGCACCAATGGAAAATTGATCCTTACTGTAGCATCGCGCAATTTCATCTGCGGAGACAGGCTTTGCCTAGTGTTTCACAAATTTTTCTGTACCGATGTCGTTATAGACACGACTAAGAATTCGTTCAATCCTCTACCAGAAGCATTCAAAAATTGTGATCGGTCCATATTTCTTAATCGATCCCTTTTGCATTGCGTAGGATTCCTGACAAAATCAGCGAATCGCATAGATTTGAAGATTTCCGGAAAACCCTCCGATCGGATCATATCCAAATTGTATGATGTTATCAAGCGTTCCAGCCACATAATATTGTCATGTGATACGTCCTTGCTGGATGAGTACATGTTCTCGAAAATAGTTCTAACAAATACGCTGACACTAGAAATCGCTATGAATTTTTATGAAGTGGATAAGTGCAGGCAAGCAGCTCTGATTACAGGTAAAACATAATCTTATTTCGAGCGTTAACGTAAGTTCGTGCCCCTTTTGAAAATGTAAAATTGAGAAGTCTGTTGAAGTTGCCTTCTGGACAATTTAGCTGCTAACAACTGAGGACGGTCCTTGTCTGTAACCCTTATGATAATCATGGTAGGAAAAGGCAAACTTGATCAGTGAAAATTCCGACGATGAAATATAACAAAAGCCCAACAAATTGATTTTAATGAATTAAATTCGCGACTGAACTTCATGTTGTAGGTAAATGATATGAATTTTCCTTGCTAGACTCTTAAATAAGTACACCCTCAATAGTCGAGTTATTGTCATAAACTTTAGTAATTATTCAAGCCGGTTCTCAAAAATATGGTTCAGTTTGACATTTTGCACAATCGTTCCCAGGCGCAAATATTATAGTTATGACTTATCAGAAGGATTGTAGACACTGACCGTCCACAGCTTTTAGTAGCTGAGCCAGAAACAACATTCAATAGGCTTTCCTAAAATTGACGACTGTTGGTGATCTTAGACACGCATCATTGCTTACTTCGTTTCTGATAGTAAAAAGTGTATATATTTAAGATGTTTCGTCCGATACTGTGCTGATGGAATATGGTCCCGACTTTTTAATGAATGTACTGGAAACAGGTATGTCTACTAAAGCGGAAATTGAT
The DNA here is from genome assembly GCA_014805445.1 of Diplogasteroides magnus. NCBI lineage: Eukaryota > Metazoa > Nematoda > Chromadorea > Rhabditida > Diplogasteroididae > Diplogasteroides > Diplogasteroides magnus. The sequence goes on along the minus strand of JACMIF010003922.1, from coordinate 162 downwards.
TAGTTTCTCTTTTAATATTTTTAGAGTCTTCCTTAAAGAGACTGGTCTTGTATTTTCCTGGAAACATATTTGCCGAAACATCTTAAATATATACACTTTTTACTATCAGAAACGAAGTAAGCAATGATGCGTGTCTAAGATCACAAACAGTCGTCAATTTTA
>JACMIF010003920.1:0-13415 GCA_014805445.1 Diplogasteroides magnus | reverse complement strand
CGGCGTTGGGCATTCTGGCGATCCTGCAAGCAAGTAGTGATAAAATTGATTGGTTTGCACGGCAAATGATGTAGAGTAAGTGGATTAAAGTGGTGGAATTACAGAAATATGCCACCCATCTCGCAAAGGAGCAAGAAAAGCGACTGAGGAAAAACTCCCTTGCTGCGCGAATTTGATGCGACGCGAAAGAAAATTCGAGAATGTGAGCGCGCACATGCCCTTCTGACCAAGTTTTCATGCCCAATATCAACATATTTCACAAACATTTTGGTATATTTAGAATCTCCAGGAAATTTCCTACAAGACCGATATAATTTTTTAGTTACAATACCAAAATTAAATTTTGAACAGTCTATCGTGTGAGCCCCGCCCCTTTTCGCGAACATTCAGTTATATGTAAGCTCCGCCCCTTTTCGCAAAATCGGCTGCCGCTGAATATTTTTTTGGATGTTGCTGCTCACTTTTGCCGTAGCTTTTCTAATTAGTGCTATAAATATGCAATTTTGGTCAATCGTTCTGGAGCAGCTTGGGATTCGTCCACGTCAAGTCCTTCTCCGCTCTATCGTCCACACATTGCTTTTTGAACGTACATTTGAGTGAAAGACAAGCGCGCCATGAACATTTACGCCATAGTGATGAAATGTGCACTTACGACGTGATAATGAGGACAACGATGGCGCATCTGTCGACATCATCATTATGACGCAAATATCCAGGGCTTGGCATTCACCTGATGACGAGCCGTTTGACGAATGGGCATGGAGAATGAGGTCGACCAACTGTGAATCTCGGGATCACCTCATTTGCGCACACACTCGAAATGAGTCATTTCTGCACAACTCATTTGCACACAGCTTACTTGCTTACAGGCTCACAAGCCTGTAAATCGGCCAGTTTTGCTTTTCATGGGACAGTCCCAACAGGAAAGTTGCTCATCTCATCGGGGCGATTACGAATCGCTATACTTCATCCATACTCGCAGCTATCCCGGCGCTGAACCATGTTGTGCGCAAATGAGTTGATACCGTGAGTCTATTCCATCAAACATCTCATTGCATCGCCAGTTGGTGAGAATCGTTGTGGCGGAGACATCCTACTCGAAGATATTGCACAAGTGTTGCTGGAACGTGATATTTTGGAATAACCGTTTTGTAAGCGACAATTTTGGCATCATCACGTCATTCCGGCATACAGTCTAAACATGATGTTTACTCTACGACTTGGTTTCGTTGTAGCGCTCAAGAAAAAAAAGATTGCACATTATGAGCAAAATAAGAACAACTTGTCAGTTCTTTATTCCGTGAATCAATTGACAAATGAGATTTTCTGAGAAAGCACATATCAGGTTTGAATCAAGGGTGTGCGTTAAAACTTTTTCGTTAAATTCGTTAAAACCGTTAAATTAACGAAAAAATAATCGTTAATTTCGTTAAATTCGTTAAACGACCAAAACTGGAATTTACTCTCATTTCGCTCGATTTTTATGTTTTAATTTTACCAGAGCTCGATAAAAACAACAATTTTGTAGGAATTTCAATAATCGATAGCGGATTTCAATCAAAAATGATTGAAAAAGTGGGTAAAAGTGCTTCGGGTTGAAGCCAAAGAGGGCATTTTGGCTGTTTTGAGGCAAATTTTAAACAAAAAATGCGACTTAAAACTTTCGTTAAAATTTTATTTTTTCGTTAAAATTTTTCGTTAAAAAGTTTAACGAAAAACCCCGTTAAATAGTTAAATTTCGTTAAATCGTAAAATTTAACGCACACCCTTGGTTCGAATGCAGCACTTTGTTTTCACAACTCAAGTATTTACATGATAAATCTCAAATGATGAAGCACAACTGTTAATTACGGCACATCTGTCGCATTTATGAGATACATAGTGAGTATCACAATATTGAAATCAAATTGGACTAGTTTGACTCGAATATCCTAAATTTTAAATACTAGAAATACGTTGACAAATGAGAAAAAAATACATACAGTAGTCGCTACGTCTTTTAGACCTATCCAAATATTCTAAAGGAAATCAAAAGTATATAAAATACAATCAGTGATAAATGCTTCCAATCTATGCGTTGCGCACTTTCCGAGTGGGTGGTGCATGAGTAGTGGTGCGTGGTCTGGCAGCGGTAGGAAATGGCCGAAAGAGTGTGTCCGGAAGTGCCTGCGGTTGGATCGGCCGAAGTCCTTCTGCTACCAGAACACCAAGGGAGCGCTAAAAGAGCGTATCATTAGGTCATCGAGAATTATATCGGGTGAAAGACAAGAGCGCCAAGAACATTTGCGCCGTAGTAGGGAACTGGACAGAATCGCCATCATTGCCCGGCGCATGTGTCCATCTCGCCATTGTGGCGCAAATGTCTTTCTGTAAAAATGTAAAATCTTCTGTCTGTCAATGTCTTTCTGTCAAATGTCAATTCTTTCATCGATTCAATCACCTTGAGCATGAGAGTGCCCAGTTGTGCCCGAGCAACAGGCTGCCAAGCTGATACGCCACCGTAGTGCTTTCCTGAAACATGTAACGATGTTGATGGGGGTGAAAGAAAAAAGTGCCATGAACATTTGCGCCACAATGGTGATGTGTCGTTATTCTCGTGATTCTCATGGCGCATCTGTATGTTTCACCACTGTGGCGCAAATGCCCATCATTCACATTTGGATATATCAAATAAATGTGGTACCTGCACGTTCATTAGTGAGATTGCGTATGTTAATGGCCTCGATTAGAACAGCTTCGCGAGTGAGGGCTTCCTTAAAGACCGTAATGACAATTATATCCGTACTGCAATGAAAACTACCTCATCGCACACATTATGAGAAAGTTGGAGTGAAATGACGCCCACATCCGCTGCCCAAATGTCACATATTTTCGTCAACTTCGCAGACAGACGCTGAATCAAATATGATTGTGAATGGGGGAATAGCAGGAGATCTAAGTCTATTGCACCTCCTAAATCTCATCGGAGCGGTCATCTCTCATTTCGAGAGACGACGGCTCGGAAGAGATTGAGGGAGGTTAGCAATTCCATAACGCATTCCCTATTGTGACGTACCGGTCGATTGCTATCGCGTTCTCTCTTAGCATCAATGAGGTGCTGCAGAGGACGGGCCTTCGTGCCCTTTCCAATGTAAAAGACTGCAAGAACACCAATGAATACTTGAAATTAGGGAACGGCATCCAAGCAGAAGTGCACATTTCTGTCGTCTAATTCCCTCGGAGCTGTTGTCCATCAGCAGCTCCGAGGGAATAAGGAGACAGAAATGTGCATGCGTAATTGCATTTCGTTCCCCACTAGAAACCACATGAGTATAAGCTAAAGAATGCAGACTGACTTGCATTGACCAATTGTGCGAGAGTGACATCATCAGCCTTTGGTGGAAGGTGGCGGGGATCCAGGAGAAGATAGCAGAACGCCGTGCAGCCCTTGTTGATGAAGATGGATCTGACATGAACAAGATGCACTCATGAAGGAACAATCGATTGAGAATCGTCAATTGAGCGTCAGATTGTCAGCAGCGAGTCGAAAAGCTTCAGAGGGTGTGTATGTGGTGTGAGAGTGCGTAAACGATATAGTTCAGGATTACGGTAACACACCAACTGAATCGTAAATTGATTCCGTGTAAAATATACCGTATAACAACCGACTTACCGTACAGATTCGTCTGCTGCAATAGCAGCTCCACTCTGCCATGCACGACCAGCCATTGCCAGTTCGAGAGGACGAGAATAGCGAATGCCAGTTGAAGATGGATCATCTTCAATTCACTTATCACACAATGGAAGACAATGGGAATCAATTACCACCAATGCCCAATTCCTTCATTGCTTCCACTAGCTTCCGTTCATATGCCTTTCTCAATCCTTTCCCACTGCCCATCGGTCCAGCCTCTATTCCGATTGTCTTGAGTTCCCTGCAATGTCAATACTTTAGGATGGTAGAGCATGCTAATTGTAAGAATGAATGCTCGCCTCTGGTTTCTCTACGAGTGTTTACTTAGAAATAAGCGAAAAAGACGAATAGGTAATTAACAGATGTATGCATGGTCCTGTGGCACAAAGACTGCAAAGGGTATACTACTGGGAAATGAAACGATCACGCATGGTCATGGGAATTAGTGTTAGGGTTTCAAAGTCGGTGGTAACGCGCATTTCTAGTTCTTCTGATCTTCGCGGTGCCGCCGTCTATAGAACGTAGCGACAACAGCTTCGCAGAGACTAGACGAACTTTACTATCGATTTGCAAGCCCTAATTGCACTATTCAATTGCGTGCATCTCCCGTCTCACCTTCTCAATCTCTGTTCACTCCAGCCAGTAATTTGTTTCTCCAATTCATTGTTTGACTTTTCTCCATCCGGTGTCTTCCTGTCTACATTCATTCTCGACTCTCCCGTTCTCTTCACTCCACTTGGCGATTGACTGCTGAAGACAACACTATACAAAGTGTTACTGCTGATTCGAGGACCCTAGTGCATTGTAGGTTCCTGTAGGTGCATGTTGTACTGTAATATACTAGCTTGCTACAGTAACCACATTACAATTCACTGCTTCCAACCTTTGATCGTTCTTTTTCTTCGACTGTATCACAGGGCCCTTGGAGGAAGAGTTGCCTCCAGTTGCCTTTCCATCCTTCTTCACCATGTATACAATCTCGTTGTCCTCATCATCAGTATGTCCTGCAACACAATAACAGAAATTCAAAGAGAATATGACATTTTAGAACCATCTTTGAGGGGAAATAGCCATTTCGGAATTTATTCTTTTTTGTACTCCTCTCAATTGTACCCCTACAAACAATAACATACTGTGGTATGCGACATTTTGGAATTTGTTTTTGTATTCTTCATAATTGAATCGTAATTCTAAAAAGGTCAGTTCCAAAATGTTAGGTTCTCAACGATACAAATGCATGGGTTTAATGGAGGGCTCTCAATAGGTTCTTCTAAATGATAGTAAATTAGATTTATCATTCGTCCCATCTCTATTGAGTGACATACTCTGCTCCATGCGAGGGAGCACAGCGAAAGAGAGAGATTAGACGAATGACAAATTCACCTTATTGATTTATTTGAGACCGTAACCCCCACCTGGTTGCCATTCCTCATCCACATCAGTGTCCTGTTTACACTTTGTCCGTTGCTTCCTTCTGGTCACGTTCTCATCTGAATATATTGAATGTTTCTTTGGAAAATATGTTTTATTCGAAAGCTTGGCCGTAAAACAAATCTCTGTGAGGAGAAACATAAAAGAAAAAGCGGATCCGTAATTATCGCCCGTATTACATGTTGGCACAAAGCCAAGAGTGGGAAAGTGGTACGGTAGACTCAACTTTACCTTTCGCTGATGTTGAAGGTGTAGGTTGTGTTGGTGCGACTGAAAATGATAATGAAATAGTTCAGTCTTGAACCCATGATATGGGAAATCAATATATGGATGTAGATCTACTAACGTGTTCTGTTTCTTGTAGCAGTAGCAGCTACAGTATCCCGACCACTTATGCTCTCTTCATTAGCCGTGATGTAGTCTCCCACTGATCCCGTTGCACTCTGTGCACTAATCGACGGACGAGGAGTGGATGAGGTTATTTGCTGCCTTAACAACGCAATGACAGTCTACTAAGCAACTTTTGCTCAAGACTGGACCCTACCGCGACGCATGAACTCGTGCGTCGCGGTCCGACTATAGTAGTCCGACTAACAGGCAATCAAGCACACTCACCCTCCTCCTTCACTGGTACTTCGTTGACGTCGCGAGGATGGCAACATGAAGGCAATCGTTCTCAACAATTCATTTATTTCGTGAACTCTTGATTCTCAATCTACCTTCGCACGCGTTTCTTCGCTCCACGCAACGCTTTGCTCAATTTAGTTCCAAAGTGAAGCTAAAATTAACATTCACCGACATAAACGAAATTATTAGAAAAAAAAATGTTTTTTAAAAAAAATTTGGCACTTGGAAAATCCTGTGAAGTGCTGATCGTCGTTCGGGCTCACTGCGCGCCAACATACGTTCAACGAATCTAAATGATCCAATCTATGAAAAGCAAACACATGCCATTTATTTATAAAATAAATTATATTGTTTGTATGTTTGTCGCCCATTATATGCGAAAACGGGTGATACAATAAGACGACAAAAATAACGACTGTACAGAGCAGTAATAAATCGTAAAATGGATAATGAGAACATTAAGTGGAAAGAACATACTTTTTCGTGTCGCCAGTAGCCATACTCAGTGGTGTGCGACCATGATTGTCCTGTTTGAGGGGATCAGCTCCATGAAGAATGAGAAGCTGTGCCATTGCAAGTCTGTCCCAATGGCATGCAACGTGTAAAGGAGTCAGTCCCTGCGACATTCCAATTACATGTTAATCCAGTGGCTGTATTCAGAAACGCTACAAAACGTTTGGAATATCAAACGTTACGTAATTTGGGTAGGGAGAAGACTTTCGGCAAACCGCTCCCCCCCCCTACTCAAATGACGTCACGTTTGTAATTCCAAATGGTTTTGAGTGTTCAAGAGTACGGCCACAGACTTTCATCGATCGGAGAGTTATCGTTGTATGAAGAGACATCGTTGAATTCAACGATAAAGACTAGGGTTTCTAAGTCGGTTCAACAGACTCGTTAGTAAAGTGCACTTCTCATTCGTCTTGTCCACTAGGAGTGGCTGTATATCGAGCTTAGAGATAACCGATAAGCGTAAATCAGACGAGTGAGAAAAGCACTTTACTAGAATACATACGTCCTCATCTTCTGCCATATCTGCATCCGCCCCTTCAGCCAACAATCGTTTAGCCACATCCAGTACGGTCTAAAAAGTTGGAATATTCTTGCATGAAGAAATTCGCCAAAGCATTTTCTATGTTGTATTTCTTCGCTCACATAAATTTTTAAAAAAATATTAGGGTGCGTTTCTGGACTTTTTCGATTTTCTTCAAATATCTCGATGGAAACTGAGTTGCATTACTAAAAATGTATTGCATAAATATGTCCAGGTCCACACATGTTTACCGTGAGTGGGTGATGACGTCACTCCTTCTGGTGACGTCATGGCAATCGATTTCCCAACACCAATGTTATGGTCAAAAACCCTAAAAATTTCGTCTCCGCCAATTTTGATCGTAAAGGCTCAAAACTTGGCAGGGATGTAGAGGACCATAAAATAGATAATTGGATATTTGGTGTGCACCACTTAATTCTTCTCAAGTTCATTCATAAGTTATAGGCAAAAATTGAATTTTCGCGGTTGGAAAAGTGATTTTTGGCTATAACTTATGAATGAACATGAGAAGAATTACGTGGTGCACACCAAATATTTATTTTATGGTCCTCTACATCCCTGCCAAGTTTTGAGCCTTTACGGAGTCCAGGAACTTTTGGAGCACCCTAATACATTCAAATACTGCAGTGTATACAATTGGGAGCTTCAGCTGATGCACGGACTCTAGTGTATTGTAGGTACTGTAGATTATTACCGTAAGGCGAAGTAGTGGGGATACTGTAGTTTAATGGTACACTACAGTAATCTACAATACCCTAGTGTCCTGGCATCAGCCGAAGTACCGACAATTGACACGAGGCAACTCATAAACAGAAGGTATTCACCGGCTGATCTCCGCCAGCAACAAGATGAAGTAGGGGCACCCCTCCTGCAGCCGATCGACCACCCATTCGGGGCCACGCCAACGCAATCTAGTACTTGCTAAACCTATAAAAATCTAAATTTAAATTACATAATAAAAATATAACACATGAAAAGCTATTTTGAAAAGGACTTGAGTGTTTTCTGTACGGAGTCAGACAGCAGCAACAACCGTTCAGAATTTTGATATGCAAATGCACGGATAGAAACCATGGATTGGAGCTTTTAAAACATTAATCACGAAATGCTTTACTCATAAAACGGAAACAAATACAATTTTCTTATGCACGGTTCTGATATGCTATTATGTACCTACGAATCACATCACATTATGTTCAAAATGACAATGATTATGATATCCGTAGAAGTAACAAATTTGAGATCAAAGTATCACAATTTCGACAATTAAATAAGAAAACTAATCTATGTACTTATCAATCTATAGCAATGCACGAAGTGCTAATAGTGTACATAAATAACATCAGAGACAATCCTCGCAAAGTTGTTTCTGATTGGGAAAGAAGTGTCTACAAGGACAAAGCCTTGCTACTCCCTGCACTGCGGCCGAACATGAATACAGCAGTTGCTGCTCTTGCAACGAACACCTATAGTAATCAGTATTGATCGAATCACATCGCTACTCTCGAAATTGGATCTCCCGTGGACTATACACCGTCTACAGCGATCAATAACGTGGGAGAAAAAGTAGTTTCCGTGAGAGATCCAACTTCTACAGTAACTCGGAACTTCTGCTGATGACCGGACCCTAGTATTTTGTAGGTTACTATAGACTATAGTCAATAAACTGTAGATTAATGTAGTCTACTAGTATGTTGTAGTATTACGATATACTACAGTAACTTCCAAAATAGTAGGGTTCCAGCATCAGCAGTAGTTCCGGTAACTCTTCGCAAGTATTGAAACACCTACCCGAATGGTGCGACAATTGATGATACTGTATCGACATCCTTGCATCCCATAGAACGTTCAAGCACTTCCTTCCTATTAATTCTTGGGAAGAGCGATGGTTCACATCGCAGGCCATTTGACACGCAAGCCATGTCGCAAGAGTCCGATTCTAATAAAATATTAATTTTGTTATATCGAATTACAATCTTCACTACCATTTCCGATAATTGTTCTGAGAGCTTCAAAGGGTGGCCATGGAGGTGTGGCAACACATGTGTCCAATCGATTTGTGAGTACTGCCACTCTTAGCAGCATTCCGTGTGCAGTTAGTTCTTCTGGCAAGTGGGGCTAAACAACAATAACTAGGGAACGCAATCCAAGCAGAAGTGCACATGTCTGTCGTCTAATTCTCTCGGAGCGGTTGTCCATCACTTGAGAGATACAACCGCTCCGAGGGAATTTGGCGACAGAAATGTGCACTTATGCTTGGATTCCGTTCCCTAAAATTAACACATTCACTGTATTGACAGAAAAAACGTCCTCTTCACTACAGTATAACTAGGAAGTGATTGCGGTCAAATTTGGCTCGGATATAGATCGAGTGTACGTTAAAAAGCGTTCTTGAGCCGTTTACTGTAACTTCAACCTCTAGTTCTCTAAAACGCATCAAAGTCTCACCGTCGGAGGGTTGTCGGTGACATCCCGAAGTGCAGCTCGTAACTTCTCTTCGTTGTTGATATCAACAGTACGTACCCATGGCGGGCCAATCTCTTCCAGATATGGACATTGCGACGTAAGCTAAAAAAATAGATTTTTTTTTACAAACTTTAATTTAAACTAGATCAAGTATTTGGCTTATCAAAACAGTTCGAATATGCATTTCATCCCACTGATTCTCCACAAACAGTTCTACTTTTTGCAAAGATTAAATTTTCACAAAGGTGCCAAAATGGTTAGTTCCAATATACATACAGCTCTCAAAGTGGGCTTCTCAGCGAAGAACGACGATGTAAGACGGCCTTGTGGAGGAGAGAATTGGGGATTGATGAACACAGCGCCTTGAGCGATGGCTTCAAGTGGTGCGGGGCCCTAAATCGTCTAGTTCACTTCACTGTCTAGAGGTGCAAGCCAACGAAATGAAACTACCTCGAACGGAAATCCAAGGCCAAAGAAAACGCGGACCTGAAAGAAATTGGAAATCAAAATGACATAAATTGTGTGAAGGAACTCACAATCAGTATAAGATATAGATACTATGTATGACTCATATACAGTATGAAACGCGTTACCGTAGCTAGTAGATTGTGGAATCCTGTTTCGTTGAGTAGTCCATGATTTGTCACCCCATAGATCAGTCCTGAGTCTCCTTCATCAACATCAGCCACTGTTGCGTGTACCTGTATTATTATCATGATTGGAAACATACACCGAACTTCTGGTGAAGTCCGGAATACTGTAGGGAACTAGTATATCGTAGGATTATGTAGGGGTGCAGTATTAGGATTACTGTAGCAGGATAGTATACTACAGCTACTGTAGTACAGTAACTTACAATATACCAGAGTCCCAGCTTCAGTAGAAGTTCCCAAGAAGGAATGTCCAACAAACCTCTCCCAATTCCTCTTTCAGTATTCGAATAACGGATTCGCTCTTTTCCCACATGTACTTCTCTTTGCCGTAGACCAGCGCACCCGTACGTGCAGGAAAATCTATAAGTAACAGAAATAAAACAATAGTTTTTGCATAGACACAGGGGAATCTGTGCGTGAAAGGATGCAAAGAGCCCCCCCCCCCATTCTGAACCACAGGATAAAATAATTGGCTGAGCCATTGCAAGTTGCATACTGATAAAAAGAGAATATACTAACCTTTTCTAATCACATCATCTTCAACATTCACAACGAATCCGAGAAACGTGTTATCTGTCGTGTGCGGATATCTAGGCAAAATTAGATTAATGTATTGTGATTAATTTTAAAAAAACGCAAAAACATGCAAATAACCTTACAAAGTTAAAAATTGTTGCAATGCGAGACCATGTCCACCCCAAGGATTCTTCTTACCTTAAAATTCGGAAAATGTACCACAGATCTACTAGCAAACAGCGGGTATGTTACATTTGGGAACTCTCACTTTGGAAATGGACATAAGGCAACCACCGAACATTTGGGAATCAGTATATAAATTCCCTTAAATTCGACTGATTCTAATCAGGGAATCGGGCATCTAGGTAAAAAAAACGTTCAGGAAGAACTATTGAATATTGAATTTCTATTACGATTGAATTTTTGTTAGTTGAAAAGATAATTTGTGGTCCCCAAATGTCTGGCTCCAAAGTGAAAGCTCGTAAATGTCCCGCACCCAAACATACCTGCCAATTCCACTGTGTGCTCTTTGTAATATGAAGCAGAATTGAACTGTGCTTGCGTTCCAAAGCTATCCAGTAGTCGCAATTTGCATCTACAAAATGTTAATTATCAGCATATTCTGAATGGTCGCAGAAAACCATAGTTACCGTACATTGAAAACGACGTAACAAGACTCGTTCAAAGAATACTACTGTAAATAGTAATAAAATAGTAGCAACTATTACTTGTTGGCACTGAAAAATGTCTTCTTCTTCTTTAACGTCCGCAGTCCCATAATGTCGGTAAAAATGAGATCTATATTCGCAGATGATGGACACGGTTCTCCTCTTACAGATAGAATAATCCTGACAAGAATAGGGTTAGGAATTGGAATGCGATCGGACAAACCTTCCTAGTGTAGTGGCTTCTGTAGAGACAAGCAGTTCGTGTCCAAGGATATGGAGAGAGGCAAGTAGATCACTCCATTGTACGAGCTCACCAAGTGGACCACCCTTAACATCGTTATATTCTATCAAAGCATAACAATTATCGTGTCTTGCTATATGAGTGAGACAAACACGATGTGTTCAAGTGACATTACAATCGAAATTGCCGCCGTAGCCAATTACCTTTGCAGATTTTTCAGCAAATTTGACACCGCTAGCTCGAGAGAGGAATCCGAGGTGTAATAAGATCTGCAAGAAACGGTTTTCAGAAGAAAAATTGCATGTTGCACGAGTGATAGCCGTCCCGTGACAAAAACTACGGTATACTCTACTACATCAATTACGGGCTTAAGAAAAATAGGCGTCAAAACAGGTTTTAAAATATCGGATGTCAAAAACTATGGCATAACCTTCAGCTTTTTCCGCTTTAACATCACTTTGGCATGTTTATCTTCATTTATCCGATAAGCATTCTTCCAAGATGGCCACATTCTAAAAAGTATTCAAACCATTAAAAAACATGGTGAATAAACCTCTCGATTCTACTCCGAATAAAATCGTAATTGTGCTGAGTATCCTCAAATCGAGCAAAGAGTTGAGAGAGGTTGAAGTTGGGCTAGAATATCATTGTAATATGCCCTGTTTATGAACAAGATGGCACATCCTTGAAGGACACGCATTTCACACAGTTTCAGAATTAAAATTTGCATTCAAGCAGCTACAAACTATTACATTTTTCTGAAAATTTTTGTAACATTCCAGAACAAAATGAACGGGTAAGCACAGGTTTGAGTGAAAGAAAGCATTTAGACATAGCTCGAGCAAATCAACTTCTCACCGTAGCGTAGGCCGCTTGCCATTTTCTCCCCTCTTCTTCAACGAGAGGCGGACAATAGTTCTCCACAAGAGACAGATAGTTACGAAAAGATGAACATGATCCGTTCACCTAGAAACATGTTGATAAAAAAGAAAAGAAACAAAATGTATTTGCGACTACATAAAGTTCAACATACTCCATAAAGCTGGTAGCACGGATGATCATTCCAGTGGTTTTCGAACCATGTAAGCTGAATTACCAAAATTCTCTCACAAACAGAATTAACTGCAAACATCCACAAGGAGCAGAAACGACGTACCTTGTCTTTACAATTGGGAAAATTCACAACTTCGGTTGGCGAAAGCTCAGGACATTGAACTGAAAAAATCCCCCGTTGCTCTTTGGCACTGACTGATTCCTACAATGTGCCGACCGTTTCTTCTCTACATCCAGCTTAGATTGTGATGAAGTATACTTAAAAAGACGGTTGGAAAAGGAAGGCCAAACGAAATAACCTGAATTAGAAGGTTCTGTTCTCCTGAAGGTAGGGCTGATAGAAGCAAAAGGGAGATAACCGAGACTACGAACATGGCAAGTAAAAGGAAACGGACTCGGCGTCGCATAGCCAATGAAGGCCTAAAAAGTCATGGTGATTGGCAAGAACTTTACCAGCACAAGGGTTGATAAAACGCGCGCTACTAGCACATACATTCCGCAACATACGCTCAATTGGACTGTTTCATTGATTAAGCAGCGTTTCACTTCTAAGGGGTGTGATGGAATATTGAAATTCGCACTAATAATACTTTGAAAACGTTAAACTAAAGCTTAGTAACAAGGAAAACAACTGAAAACGCTTGTTGGCATGTCGTCACACAGCGCGTCATGTTTCAAATTTGGATCGCGAGTAGGCAAACCGGAAACTTCACCACTTCACCACTTCACCACACCAAACTCCGCCCACTTCACCACTTCACCGTATAATCTATGCGCTTCCATTTAGTGCTTTCTATTTTCATTTTCGTTGCTTGTATTGGTTGTGCTCGGTTGTTTGGCGTGTCTAGCGACTATATTTTGCTCGAACATATGTGTTGTCGTTTAGACAAGTGGAGGACAACATGAAGGAGGATCTTTTTGTCAATGGAGCAACTGAGAACAAGTCGAATCCGTTCAGACCGAGGAGTGAATACAAGTGCAATCTTGTATGAAACGAATGCACTTTTATGTTGTACATCACGCTCATTTTCAC
>JACMIF010003919.1:0-13417 GCA_014805445.1 Diplogasteroides magnus | reverse complement strand
ACGGCAACTTTCGGACGTCATAAAAGGCTTCAAAGTGAAGATTTTTCGATCTGGTTTTTTTCATCACGTAGGCCTTGCGGGCCTTCTCATGATTCTTTGTTTCATCTAATTTATTTTCGAGCCTTTCGTATTTTACAGCTAACTTTCGGTTTTAGAAATACTTCTTGTAGATGACAACCGAGCGATTTCTCCCGGATGGGATCCACACAGAAAGAAGCAGCTCGAGGACAGCATTCGAACGATATGCAAACGAAAAAAAATACGAGCCTACGTTTTTGAGAAAAGTGCACTTTTGTTATTTCATGCACGGATGTAAAAGTGTGACGAAATGCCATATTTGGGATTTTCTACAGCAAGATGCAGGCTTCATCAAGGGTCAAGCATACCGGCATTGGATAGTACTAAAGTAGTACCTTGCACAAGATTTTTTCCGAGTTCACTGAAGCAGGCATATAGAGGCGGTGAGGGTCTGAATGTCCCAAAAATACCCAAAAATCACTACGGATGACCTATGACTTTTAGTACCAATTCTGAAAGAGTATTTTTTGAGATAATTCATGGCGCCAACCTGAGCTTCTGAAATCAACTTTCAAACGAGTTATGGTCGTATTTGTCCCATTTTTCCGAAATTTTAGTGACGATATGCCATGTTTGGGATTTTCTACAGCAAGAAGCAGGCTTAGACAAGGGTCGAGCATGCCTGCATTGGATAGCAATTAAGAAGAAAATTACATCTGCTTATTATCAGGTTCTCTGATATAGGCACAAAGAGGCGGTGAGTGCCTGAACATGCGAATTTATCTCAAGTGGCTTTTCTCAAGCCGGGGGTTTTTCTTAAGTATTTTCTCACTCGTTGGTGATATCCTCTATTCAAAGTGGCTACTTATAGTGAACTACTAGGCTTACACATGCACGGCGTGATACCTCTCTGGTTCATCTGCGAGTCCAGAGCAACGGCCGAAATGAGACCCATTTCGACCCATGAGACCCCGCATGTCGTCAAAGTCAGGAAAAACTTCGTAAAAATTTTGAAAGTGGTTCCCATATCTCCATAAAAATCATGAATGCATTCTAATATATGAGCAACATTTTGCTTACAAATTAGCACCATAAAATATTTCTCCACTGAGTTATTGACGCAAAAGTGCCATTTTTTTCAAAAAGGCCATTTTTTTCAAAATAGCTCTATTGTGACCAAACTCCGCCGGTGTGTAGAGGATACCATGGGAGTAATAAAAATATATGGTGGCACCGATTAAAGTTCGAATCACGGTTGTTATGGTTTGATGCAACTTCATCCAACGAATTGACCCATTCGCACATTTTTGTTCACTGTAGTCGCATTTCGAACTTTTATCGGTGCGACCATATATTTTATTACTCCCACGGTATCCTCTACAAACAGGCGGAGTTTGTACACAATAGAGCCATTTTGAAAAAATGGCATTTTTTGGCACTTTTGCGTCAATAACTCAATGTCAGTGGAGAAATATTTTATGGTGCTAATATGGGAACCACTTTCAAAGTTTTTACGAAGTTTTTCCTGATTTTGACGACATGCGGGGCTCTAAATGGGTCTCATTTCGGTCGTTGCTCTGGACTCGCAGATGAACCAGAGAGGTATCACGCCGTGCATGTGTAAGCCTAGTAGTTCACTATGAGTAGCCACTTTGAATAAAGGATATCACCAACGAGTGAGAAAATACTTAAGAAAAACCCCCGGCTTGAGAAAAGCCACTTGAGATAAATTCGCATGTTCAGGCACTCACCGCCTCTTTGTGCCTATATCAGATAACCTGATAATAAGCAGATGCAATTTTCTTCTTAAGTACTATCAACTGCAGGCATGCTCGACCCTTGTCTAAGCCTGCTTCTTGCTGTAGAAAATCCCAAACAAGGCATATCGTCACTAAAATTTCGGAAAAATGAGACAAATACGATCATAACTCGTTTGAAAGTTGATTTCAGAAGCTCAGGTTGGCGCCATGAATTATCTCAAAAAATACTCTTTCAGAATTGGTACTAAAAGTCATAGGTCATCCGTAGTGATTTTTGGGTATTTTTGGGACATTCAGACCCTCACCGCCTCTATATGCCTGCTTCAGTGAACTCGGAAAAAATCTTGTGCAAGGTACTACTTTAGTACTATCCAATGCCGGTATGCTTGACCCTTGATGAAGCCTGCATCTTGCTGTAAAAAATCCCAAATATGGCATTTCGTCACAATTTTACATCCGTGCATGAAATCACAAAAGTGCACTTTCCTCAAAAACGTAGGCTCGTATTTTTTTTCGTTTGCATATCGTTCGAATGCTGTCCTCGAGCTGCTTCTTTCTGTGTGGATCCCATCCGGGAGAAATCGCTCGGTTGTCATCTACAAGAAGTATTTCTAAAACCGAAAGTTAGCTGTAAAATACGAAAGGCTCGAAAATAAATTAGATGAAACAAAGAATCATGAGAAGGCCCGCAAGGCCTACGTGATGAAAAAAACCAGATCGAAAAATCTTCACTTTGAAGCCTTTTATGACGTCCGAAAGTTGCCGTTGTCGGGTCGGAGGCGCGAAATGTGGCAACTTTGCCGCCTCCGTTCTCGAAGATGAGGCCGAATTGAGGTGTCATACTTCTCAGGGGTTCTAAGGGGATCTAGTAGAATGAAATATTTTAATTTCAGGCAAATCAAAAATACTTTCGGGAATTTGGCCACAATCGTCTCGCCGCTTATGTGACCGGCCTCATATACACTTTTAAAGTTATTCGGAAAATCCTTATCTATATAGACAATAGGGCAATGAAGCTGACGCGAAATTAGATCTCCCTTGGTAACGGAATTGAAACAATACTTAGTCATCTACGACACAGTTGTTCGCCATTCCATACTCACGGCGTCTATCCATCAGATGACGTCACAACCCTCTGCTCTGCAAAATTTCACAGCATTTTTGCGTCATTTTCCGAGCATGTTTGAAAGTCACGAGAAACCCACGAGAGAAAAATGACACTCAGGGTTTCCTCTTCCATATGAGCTGTTTTATTTGAAAAAAGTGTGGTGTCGCTAATGGGAGGCTGCCGGGAGTCCCCGCGTGGAATGAACAAGAGGCGGCTTTTGATTTAATCTGTATTCAGAAAAATACGGAATTATGGTTTTTTGTGTTTGAACTGCAAATATGGTTAAAAATCATGCAAACATTACTAGAGAATTAGAAACATTTTTGATGAGAAGTTGGATAAACAAAGACCAAGGACTTTCCGAACAACCTACATAGTACACACATGCAAAATCCGTTCTCATAAATGCTTGTACCTATGGGGAGAGGGCTTTGTTAAAATGATTATGCTACTTCAAAAGCTTTAGTGCGCTCACATGCACCGTGATGGCTTGTGGTTCTTCTCCATACACGCAGGAACGTTTATGCGCTCCGAAAAAGGTAACTTTTTCTATGATTGTGACGAAGCGATTTGCATTGCTTGAACCAGGGTGGAAGGGCAGTTTATCTTGCATGATATTCGTTGCGATGTATTACCAAATCTTCATCCTGCTTACCTACCACTACGTTTATCGATTAAAGATTCTAACACGGTAAGAGCTTTTTATTTCTATAATGCTGAACAATTGTCTACATATTTTCGACTTGGAAGCGATTCACAATGTAAATTTGAATGAATTTCACATATTAGGAAAGAAAAAAACGAGCTTAGACAATAGGGTAACCTACTGCTATCAAGAACCAAATTCTTATAAGTAAGCAATTATGATGGGGATAAGCGACGAAGGATTCCGAACCGTTAAAACACATCGGAACCGGGATAAGTTTTTGGAACATACGCATATTGTTATGCTACCCAATTTGATAAACTTACTAATCTCTTATATAGACATGGAGAGGGCTGTTTCTCCTGGGATCTCAGAAAACGACAGTGGATAGCCGTAGCGATCATCGTTAATGTCGTGTTCATTGGTGTCTTCATTTGCGTATTATCAATCGCCTTCAGTCCGGATGAATTTTCACGGCGAGTTTAATACTTTTTACTATAAAAAATGTAGGTACCTCAATCAAGATGTGAAATATAATGAAAAAATAGATCTCCGGGCTAACACATCTGTTTGAAAAAATTCAGAGGTCTGAAACATAATTTGTAGCATCCAAAAGGATGGGATAAACTTCTGTGGCAATTAAATAATTTTTGTCAAAGATGGAGGAAAATATCAAATTTTTCAAAATTTAGAAATCGCGCATGCGTTGTATACCATTCGATAGAGCATCAAAAGTTATGTGTAAACCTCAGTTTTCATCCATGTTAACCAATTTAATCAGGACAGTGAAAAAAATTGATTCGCTTGACTATGGTATTGTGCAAATGACCTGAAAAATAACCCTGACTAGTTATTTTTATAAATTCTGTGAAAATAACGTTGAATTCTGCCCAATACAAACGCACAATTTATTATAGAAAAAATGTTGTTATAATACATTTCTCTCCAGTAATCTCGATTCGAGTGCTGTGCTCGATTTCTACGGCGTCGACCTCCGCGATGATCACGTTGGATATTTTTCAGTGCTACTTCGAGTAAGTGTTATATTTTAATGATGGCAGCTCCAACCCGTTGAATAGACGACGGATGAATCATACGGACGGCGGATGGCTACTGGAACGGCAGCGGCAGTGCTATTACTCATGCTACTCTTTGCGTCTACCGCCTCTGTTATGCTCTACTGCATTTTTCGCATAACAAAACAGATCAGGTGTCAAAACAAATTGTTTCTGCCTAACGCTTAGCAGCGTAATACGGGACAAAACACTAATGATCAAAGATAGAAGAATCAAATTGATGAACAAAATAAAATAAGTGAATATTCTGACTGTCCCGGGGTCGATCCCGGCCTCCATCACCCCAACAAAGTGCCGTCCCCCCGGACTCACAAATTGGCATGCATAGAATCTGTTTAAATGAATGGTGAGCACCGGTCTCGAATCCACAGCTAGGAACTGCCTCAGCTGATTCACCTCCTCAGCGCGCTCGATTTCAGGAGCAATGTAATGCAATCACATACCAAACACTTGCAACGACAATTGTTCAGGGCTCTTCTTATACAGGTGGGCAGCTCAATCTTGACTTACTTTATTCAGTAACACCCATTCATTGTTCAGACAAGCGTTCCCTTCGTCTTTTCGTACATTCCGAATTCATTATGCTTTGTGTTTCTGCTGGCAGAAATTCAGGTAAACGTAACTTTCAATGTGCAGAGTGCATTTGTATCTAGTATGTTGGCTAGAAAGTTTTTTCAAACTCAAAAAACTACATTTTCAACAGGAGATATTCTACGACCTTGTGACTATTGGTGATAGACAACCACTACATAACCCTTCAATAGAACATTCTATCTCTTCGCTCTAATGTCCTTCAAATTGTGGATAAACTATAAAAAATCTCTGCGTAAAAATCTTTGCTTGAACGAGAGATATCCAATGCACATAGGGCCGAAAATCATGCGCTAGAGACCGTGAATCGACACAGATATTGACAGCCGTTCATTTCTAGCCGTCTATCTTCATTCCTAGCGGTCGTCTCTCACTTACAGAGACTACCGCTAGGAATGAAATTAGACGGCTAGTAATGAACGGTTGTCAATATCCGAGTCGATTCACGGTCTCTAGTCCGCGCCGACCATTTCATGGAGCGAAATAGTCAGCGCTAACCTTTTCATCTCACCGCAAAGCAAGCATGAAACGAATGGTAGTGCTTATTTTCCTCCCACACCGCGCACAGTTTCATATATTTGTTGCAAAGCATTTTATCATACGAGGGGTCACTAAACTCATGCAGCACAAAATTAACTTTCAGCGCATAGTTAGTGGAAAAATAACGAAACTATAGGGTATGAAAGAACTTTCTCGCTCACCAAATGCATCCTACTGTGGGATCAGTTCAAGTGAATATATGTAGTACGGTCTTTTGTAAGATCCATCTGTACGCCCACCACACCTACTAGACAGTTTGGGTTCTGTTTCAGGATGTTCCTATGCATGTTGATGCTTACCGTGAAAAATCCTAGGATTGCACAACAAAATTGCACCATTGGGTAGAAAGTGAAATGGAAAGAATTTGTTCATTTGTTTCAGGTGGATGATCTTCTGAGTCTCTTTCTCAGATTCACAGCCATTTTCCCAGCACTGGACGCTATTCTCATCATCTGCAGTGTGTCCATGTTCAGAAGAACACTGAGAAACCTCATTGAGCAATCACTGCACAAACGTAGCCTGGTCGCTTCAACTTCACGCAACACATAGGACATGTGCAGTCAACGACCAATATCTACTAGCTATTAGCCGTTAGCCGCTGTTGATAATTATTTGTATTTTTATTGGGGTGTCCAATCAAGATGTGATTTTTCAAATAAAGGGATGGTTAATTATGCACCAACCACCTAGGTAATAACTTACTGCAGACATGCTTGCAACGTTCGGACACATTCAGATTATTTCGACCTTCCCGACCAGAGCTGGGACAGAAAAAATTATTTTTTCTGAAACAGAAAACAGAAATTTCTCTTTTAATAAACCAGAAAAAACAGAAAACACAGAAAAACGGAATAATATTTTAAAGAAGCCACAAAGGGAGATTGTTTTGCATGCACTTTCGTTATCACTTATCTCCATTCCCACACTTTCTCATGGTCATAGCGGTCTACTCTGACAACGAGAGAGCAAGGGAATTGGATAGAAGTGATAACGAAAGTGCATGCAAAACAATCCCCCTTTGTGGCTTCTTTAAGGCCAATTTTAGCCAATAAAATTAGCAGTGATATTTTTTTCTTCATTTGTACGATGTTCACAGTCAAAGATACACCATTTGAAACATTTTCGAACAAAGGAAATAGAATTTTTTAAATTCGGCAAAGTTCCATAATTTTTAGCCCTCGCATGATTTTTATGCCAATAAAATCTAGTGTACGATGAGATTTTAAGTTCAAAATATCTAGTGCTTAAATTTTCTGTTTTCTGTTAAACATCTTCTGTTTCTGCTCAGAAAATTTTCTGCTCGAAAAATAACCAGAAAACAGAAAAAACAGAAATTTCAGAAACAGAAATTCCCAGCCCTGCTCCCGACTTGAGATGTCGCCTGTAGCTTATCATGGACGCAGCAGTCCTTGCAATGGTTACTTTCATCATCACGCAACCATTAAAGAAACAAGTGGTGAACTGAGCGAAGATGACATATTAAAAAGGCCGTGAGTGTCGGTTGCTCGAGTGTCTTTATCGATGTTATCTACACCATTATTATACAGTCCAGCGCAATCCCCCAAGCAAAGGGGGATCCCCTGACATCCCCTGGACTTTTTCTCTAAAACTATGCATTTTCTTAGAAGAATCCAAAAAATGCTTTCGTATTCTACAAAAAATTACGCTTCTGGTGTAACGCAACACAAATTTTAAGTAGCTAGAATTTTTAAAAGAAATTCGGCCTAAAAATAATACCTAATTCAAACTGCTCTAATTTAGTGATCGGATTTGGTTGATTGTAATTTTACCAGCTTAATGGAGTCCTGTGTTAAACCAGAAGCGTAATTTTTTGTAGAACACGAAAGCATTTTTCTGATTCTATGAAAATGCATAGTTTTTGAGAAAAAGTCCAGGGGGTGTCAGGGGATCCCCCTTTGCTTGGGGGATTGGGCTGGACTGTACATCAATCAAAAAAGCTCCAAGGATAATTCGGAATAGACACTGTACGTAAAACTACTATTGTAGAATCTCCAGGAGTCATAAATATGGTCAGATCTTAGAAGCAAAGGCGTCCTCGTATGCTGTGCCGTCGACGAAGAGGTCGATCACGAGATCGGAATCTGGAAGCGCATCTTAGACAAAGTAGAAGTAACCGACTACACGACGGAATCCCTATTACGGATGCGAACTGACCCCTAACAACGGCGTACTTGTCAAAGTTGGTCACGCCCTCCGCTTTTAGTACATCTTGATCGATGGCGTACTTACCGGTGTAGCTGAAATTCCGGCATTCAGAACAAAAGTCCCCAAGTTACGTATGATGCAGCAACCGCACCTCATTCCCTCCCTTTTTAAAATAGCGTATGCAGCATCTGCCATGATGTCTGGATTTCGGCTGCCTTGCCCCTGTGGCGTAAGGTTCAGCATTTGAGCCGCAGCAGTCCAGATAACTAAAAGTTCAACCACGGGCATTTTATATCAGGAAACACGTGAAATCGCAAAGAATCATAGGATGAATTTCATTAAATCTTTGAATCGGTAGTAAAGCGCCTGTATCTCTGTTCGATATTAACCGCACTACGGTATTTAAATCCAAAATTCAGGTGTTCGCTCATTTACTCACAGGTGGCCATAGAGCGTTGACAGCGATTCCGGCATTCTTCAATTCTTCTGCCATACCAAGCACACACATACTCATACCGAATCTGCGAAAGGATTACGGAAATCCATGAAATGAAGACGTTGCAACCCACTTAGCCATGGTATACGCTACACTTGGTGAGAAGAATTCTGGATACATATTGAGTGGCGGGGACAGGTTGAGAATGTGCGGGTTACGACCACGCTTAGCCGATTCCTTTAGATGAGGAATGCACAACTTCGAGCTGTAAAGGAATCTTCACTCGTAGTTCTAGGCGCATAGAGTAAATCGGTAAATTTATCTCGCTATTCTTTTGTTAAGCGAGTTTGTCTATCATGTAGTGAGACAACGGCTCCGCGGCGAAGAATGACGCCAAATTTACCGCTTTAGAGCCCCTGATACTCACAAGAGGAACGTTCCTCTGGTGTTGATCTGATGCATCAGGTCGTAGCGCTTCATATCGGTGTCTTCCGTTCCTGTATCACACATTCCCTTTATTACAGAACTGTCAACGAACCCGTCATTGAGATAGCGGAAGCGTTGTTCACGAGGATGTCAATGCCTCCAAACCTGCAAACTCGTCTCAGATAATGTGGGGACTACACTGGCTCACTTGGCAACAGTCTGGTCAATGCATTCCCGGATGGACTTCTCGTCTCTCACATCAACTACACACGCGAGTCCCTTGCCTCCCGCCTGTAATAACATGGGGTGAAAGAGAGGAACGTCATGGACTTTTGCGCCGTAAAGGTGAGATGGGCAGAAGAGCCATCTCTCGCGCAAGTGTTCATTTCATAATTATGGCGCAAATGTTCATGGCGCTCCTATTTTCGCTCAAGAACGGTGTCGCCGTAGATTTAACATAAGTCGATCTACTAGGACTTCTGAATCTGTAGTAAAGTGTATTTCACATTTGAGACATCCACACGGAGCTGTTGCCTATTGAAATGGAGACAGCAGCTCCGAGGGTATTAGACGAATGAGTACAACTGATTTCGAAACAATACGATCTACCTTCTCCATCTCCTCAGCCGCAGTGTAGATGGTTCCGGGCAGTTTCGGATGCGGAGTGGTTGTTTTGGCAGCGATGACCACATTAGCGCCTTCCGGAAATCAGGATGATGGTTTGAAAGTCTCCCGTTCATAAGGGAAAGTGTGTCCGAAGATCGCACCTGTGCCAGTCGGAGTCCGATTGCCTTGCCGATGCCTCTCGAGGCACCAGTGATAATAACCGTCTTTCCATGGAAGAAGTCGCTGTAATCAAGCATAAAGATATCATAGTCTTGTATCAAGGGGTATGTGATACAAGGCTATGATATCTGAAGAAAAAAGACCTAACCTCTTCATTTTGACGCTGCGAGGTCACACTTGGGCACACGTTGGTTCATCGTAGTTTGAACGTGTAACACTCTGCTTCGCTCCCGCCTCTCCTCCCTTTCTTTATCTTGCTGTTTTTGTCCCGAACCACGTGCGAAGTTCTTGCTGTTATCAATGGAAAATAAATTAAGAGGAAGAGACGAAAAGAACAGTTCTCTGACAGTCAGAGCACCATGGACTACATGGCGGAGATAAATTCGAGGTCATCCAATCGAAACCCAGTGCACATGGAAATTGTGGCCTGATGGTTGCGGAGCGAGAAGGTACAATTTGTGCTGTTGATTGAGAATCATTAGGCCACAATTGAAGATCACGAAAGAGCAATCGAAAAGCAGAGCAAAATAATTACGCAAGAATGCATTGATAAAGGTTGCTGTGTTGCAAGGACATCAAGTAGGTTTGCGAAAACGTTAGTCTAGTACGCTCATCTATGGTTTGAATCACATGGTGCAGTTCCTTTACATATTTCATGTGTGAGACGAGCGCTCTTACTATTAATGAATTAGAGGGTAGACGAATGCACTACACTTACGGCACTGGTGAGCAGTTATCACGTTCTGGATGTGCACGTATGGCCGCAGGTTTTAGTTACAACAATATTCAAAATAAAGTGGGGTGTCGTAAATGTGAAATTATTGACAACCGTACATTTCTAGCCGCCTAATTTCTCTACAACACGGTGGTCGCCGCAAAGTAGAGACGAACGCTAAGAAATTAAGTAAGACGGATAAAAATTAACGGCTGTCAATAATTTCCCATCTACGACACCCCAAAATAAAGGGATTATTTGAGGACCCGAACGTTACAAAAATATTCTGGAAGACGGATGAGGAAGGAGAGGAGGAGATGAAGGAAGCCCCTGAAACCGAAAAAGAGAGAGGGACCTACTTCGCCGTTGTGGCGCAAATGTCCAAGGCGCTTTCACTTGTCTTTCACCCGAGACAACCAGAATGCAATGCAAATGCGCCAGGGAAAGACTAGTTCAGTTGGGTAAGATCACCTCTCGAATGATGACTCAGCATAGCAAAGATCACCTTTCGTTCGGAGTCATGAAATTTGAGATGATCTACATACAACCAGTGATTGCAACGCGACCGGCATGTACTTTGGCCTAAATAGAGATCACAGTGCATGCCTGGGAACTATCCCCTGAAGACAAGATGGGGATCACGATATCAATAGTAGGAGTGACCAAGAGAGTAGGGAGAGCAATGATCCCACCCATCTTGGACTTGTATTCATCGTTTGGATAGTGTGCAAAGCATAGAGATGCGATTCTCCTGCCTGCAGATAAATCTTGTGCTACCTACGACTGACTGTCCCCACATATAATATCCACCAATGCACCTGACGCTGAGAGGCCTAGAGCGTTCGCGCTGCGGCAATATCATTCACTGTGCGCGAAGAGAACAAGAATGAAAAGCAAAGAGAGAAAATCGGAGATTGCACATGGGTGAAGGACGGCTGATAAGTGATGAAAGACACGTGAACTGGCATCGGCGTAGGCTCAAGTATTCAATTTTCCCGTGGACCACAAATGATGTGTTGTTTAGTAGGGGTTCAAAATCAGTTAATTTTTCGTCATTCTTCTCCGCGGCGCCGTTGCCTATGAGGGAATGATACAATAACGCGACGGAGAATAATGACGATAAATGTACCGATTTTGAATGCCTATTGTTTAGATGTCTTATTTCAATAGTCAGACGCAGACAGTAGACCCTGTTTTACTCGGCATTGAATTTGTAGAAGCTGGAACTGTGCAAAATCAGGCCACACTAACAGCTGGGGTTCAAAAACGATAAATTTGTCGTCATTTTTCTCCGCCGCCGCGCGGTCGTCTGTCATGGAATGAGATAACCGCGCTCCGGAGAAGAATGACGACGAATTTACCGTTTTGAGCTCCTAACTAATAGTGGTTGAAATAACAGCGACCAATCTTTCTTGACGGGAGGAGTATTAGTCCCTGTCTATACTTTACACTAGGGGTTCTAACAATAAATCGGCAGATTTCATCTCATTCTTCCGCAACGCGGTTGTCTATTAGGGAGTGAGACGACCACACTCCGGAAAAGAACGACGACAAATTTACCGATTTTGAATACCTAGTCCACACCTCCATGACCGATATGCTAAGTCACGCTAGCACAGACGGAGAGAAAGGCGCATAGCTAACCTGCATTGGAATGTGAGTTGTGGTAAATGTTAGCGGTTGCAGATGGACCGCGAGAGTCGCTAAAGTACACTCCGTCTCTCTATGTCCTCCACCGTGCGGTCATTCCTATGCGCCAAACACGACTAGAGACCCTGAATTGACTCAGATATTGACAGCCGTTCATTTCTAGCCGTCTAACTTCTTCACTAGCGATTGTCTCTGGGAAGGGACAGACGACCGCTAAGAATGAAAGTTAGGCGGCTAGACATGAACGGCCGTCAATTTCTGAATCAATTCACGGTCTCTAAAAACTAGGGTGAATCGGAGTCGGGCTCGCTCGGGCTCGTTCATTGTCGTCACCTACTTTCTTTCCAAGCAGTTGTCTATATAGAGATGGAGACGACCGGGCAATGGAGGACGCAGATACGAAATGAGTGTCGTTTTGCTATAACGATCGCGGTGCCCTCCCTATTAGACACGACCGCACGATGTAGAGCACAGAGAGACGGAATAAACTCTCGCGATCCATCTGTCACCAGTAAATGTGTCAGTCTTTGCTTCGTTGACTCATTGCTCTCATGCTATGCTAACCGTGACTTGAGCCCATTCGTCTAAATTCACGGTTGGCTTAGCGCAGTGGTTATCGCTCTCATATGATAAACAACCGCTCCACGGAGACCAGACGAGTGAGAATTGGACTAAAGCCACTGATAGCGACACCGTATCTCTTGCAGATGGAGAATGCAAGCGACGAATATACGGTAAAAACTATAACTTATATAGTCTATAAGGATATCTGCGAAAAGGCTTGAATTGAAATGGATTCCAATTCACAAGTAATCTAACGTCAGGTCAAATAAATTAACCCATTTTGTTCAATACCTGCGACAAGTCAACGTGCAGGATAAGATACAACACAGAGGGCCGGAATTGCAGGTTTCGCGGACACCCCCGCGGGTCAGCCAAAAGCGCGCGTTTTCGGGCAAAAAGTGGGCGGAGCTTAAATTTGGAGTTGTCACGTTGAGTGTTTAAGGAAACCGCGCGCTTTTCGCGCAAAAAGTGAGCGGGGCTTAAATTTGGCGTCGTCACTTTGAGTGCAATTTGTGGGAAAAATTGGAGCGATATCGAAATAAGCTCTCTACCATTTTGGGGCATATGCTCCCTGGTGTCGGATAAACAAGCTAGATTGGAGGTCACTTCAAAGTTGTATTTGTGCAGTCATTTGTATTGTTTAGGCAGACACAAATTTCACAAAAATCATTATTAAAAAAAGCTCCTGACCCCGGTAACAAGCCAGTCACTGTTTCTGAAAGTAGTGGGAAGGCTCTACACAAAATTGCTCAGGTATAATATTTATATTTCGAATGAGAGATACAGGACTGAATCTCTGAAAAGTCCTGTTTTTGCGCACTTCCTCGTTGACGGACCTTGGCTAAGCCATTAGTAAAGCTATTCAGGATTTGAAGTGTGGCATTTATTCGCCACGAACCATGCTATAAAATGAAAGAACGGTTAATGGCCTCCTT
>JACMIF010003918.1:0-13420 GCA_014805445.1 Diplogasteroides magnus | reverse complement strand
ATGGGTCATCTCACGGCATGACGCCATCTTCATATTCAAATAATGGAATAACTGAATGGGTTGCTCAGAAAGTGGGCTTAGGAGTAGAGTTGCGGAAAAACCTGAGCTTTTGAACCGAGTTATGATGATTTGGATGATTTTTTTTGAAAAAACGAATAAAATCCATAACTCGGTTCAATATCGATTTCAGAACCTCAGGTTGGCGTTAAAAAAGTTAAAAAAAGTGGGCACTTCAAAAAAGTATACCCCATGCCGATCCTTGATCATGGATTTTTCACACCATGATACCCGTATCATGGTCCAAAGTCAGTCAAGTGGAAAAATCACTTTTTCTGACATAGGTAGGCAACTAATTTTGGAGATCAAAGTTGACCATTTGTTTGGTAATGGTGCAAGGAACATTATGCATATCTCAACTCACGGCATGCCGCCATCTTCATAGTCAAATAATGGAAAAACTGAATGGGGTGCTCAGAAAGTGGGCTTAGGAGTAGAGTTACGGAAAAGGTTGTTGGGACCATTTTTGAAGATTTCGACGAGTAAAGCAAGAATATCGAAATCCCAAGTCAGTAGCTTCACTTTGAACGAAGTTATGATTTTCTGAATTTTTGACCTATTTCCGTGTGCGGAACCGGCAATTAGGCCGGTAGCCGTTTCCCAATTCTGTGGAGTACTTGCACTACCCAGCGGTATACCCACACCAAGTTTCAAGACCCTGGGTGCAGTTTGAATTTTCATTGCCGCAGAGGTTCAATTTTGCCCGAATAGTAGAGATTTTTTCTCTTATGAAAGTTGACACGTGTGAACACAAATAAAAATATAAATACATTTTTCGTGAAAAATGGTAATATGCTAGTCGGGGCCATTTTTAATTTTCTTGAAAATGCATTCATTATATCTTTTAAGACGAAGTGGCCGTATATCTTGGTAGTTATTTATAATAAGGGAGACGAGTACTACATATAACGCATACGTATTCCTTCAACCGCGTTCAATAGGAAAAGCACGAAAAAAGATATGCAACAATTCGCCATTTTTTGAAAATTGGCAAATATTCTTACCGATGCTCCCTGAATAAGGCATTTAGAGCCATAATCGAATGTGGATTTATAAACTCTTAATAATGCGCAAGTTGTATCCGAAAGATGATTGAGCACATTGATGTAGCTTTTGAAAACGAGCTGTCATTCTTTTTCGGGTAAAAATGCGTTTTTCTCAATTTTGACAAAAACAATTGCCCTGAAAAAATCTGTTGGCTGGGAAGTCTCTCACTGGGGCCTGGTATTGTTCATGATACGGCTCATGCATTAGCACAATTCGTCTGGACCGAAAAATTCGCTTCGGGAAAATATAGCTGGATAAATCATCAGTGGTCGTCACGACAACTATGGATTTCTAAAGCCTGCTGTTTGCTGTGTTGCCGAAATGGAGCAGCCAGGCCATGCATGCATGTTGGGAAAAGCTAGTCAACAACTATGCACTACACATTACTATCTAGCGTTCACTGGGATTTTTCTGTGCCGGAATAATAAAAGTGTGAAAGACTTTCTCCTCAACCTAATAGTTCTGGAGTTTTGTTCTTCAGACTAGGCAAACATTCTTCAGTGCTCATAGTTGCATTGAGTTGAATATCCTAGTCCATCGATATGACTTTAAGCATAACTGAAATAAATTGCGACTGTATGATATCACCGTTGTTATATCCCTGTTCAAATCAGTCACATATACTTATAAAATCAATTTTCTTTCAAATCCGCTCATATGCACAAATCGGCAGGCGTGGAAGGAATTCAAATATGTTTCAGAACTCCCATACAATGAAAGATGAATGAGAAATATAATTTGATCCACACACGATAATTTTCAAGTACTGATTTTCAAGTACCAAAATGGCGAAATGCACTGAAAATGACATGAAAAGGCGAACAACGCGTTTTCCAAAAGACTGTTGATTTATTTCAAAAGACGTCATAGATAAGAACAAAAACAACCACGGATACAAACATCATATGAGGAGATTGAGGACCTTTTTACATATGATAATTCAATACGGTAATAAATCTCGTTGGTAGAGTAAATGACATTTCTGCGCGGGAATGAAATGTTTTATCCAGCAACAAATTTCGTTATCCACTGGGGCATGAAGATGGAGACAGTCAGCGATGCGAGTACCTGAATAGAGTGTATGCGTTCACCGTGAGGGACCACAATAGAAACAAGTAGTTGGGGTCCTGTGAAGACAAAATGAAGGCGTACCATCTGCATCCTTGCAGATCACCCGATGTTCGGTCATCGCATCACAAACGTTCTCGAACGAAAGAACGGTCCTCATCTCGAAATACTGTGCGAAACGAGCAACATGGTCAGTAAGGGTCTGAAAATCAGTAATATGTACGATGAGAAATAACGAGGAAAACGTACTCCTTGAGGCTGTCGTCTCTGCCGCAAAGATTTCGGGCATCGTCCTGGGCGTGAAATTCATCGTCCGAATCCCAATTCAAAGGAACGATTGTGGCCGTTTTCACGCTCAGCTTCCATTTTTGCATGCTTTTAATTTCATCCGCAGTCGAAAGGCATAGGTATTGTTCGAGATTCAATGGGGCGGAAATCGAACTGTCGGATTTTTTGGCCCCAAGATCCGACAAACCCCTTATTATGGCCCTGCTTTGGATATTCAGGGATTGAAACGGATTTGGAAGTACAAATAAGACAAATCTAACGCCAAAATAAGCCATAATAATGAAGAACAGCTGCAAAAATATGAAACAAGGAATATCGTAACACATCAAACAACCTGTAACTGCTTGACTTCAGTGAAGGCTCTGTGAAGAGTGTCTCTAAACATCATATAGTTCACTCAAAATGGGAAGACTCATAACAGGAAAAAGAACTAGTGGTATAGTGAGTTTATCGATTATCTAGCACGATAAATGAATGCCAATACCAACCAGATGATCGTCCGCCTTGTAGGTGGATGATGATTGATGACTTCAACCTTCTCGACCTTAAATGAAATGCTTCAAATGTGCAAATTATGGCTGCTGTTTGCTTCTTTGTGGACTATGTTTCACAGAGGATATATGATATATTATATATCTTCAAATATGTAGTCGCC
This sequence comes from Diplogasteroides magnus, assembly GCA_014805445.1. NCBI lineage: Eukaryota > Metazoa > Nematoda > Chromadorea > Rhabditida > Diplogasteroididae > Diplogasteroides > Diplogasteroides magnus. The sequence goes on along the minus strand of JACMIF010003918.1, from coordinate 10,305 downwards.
TTGTAACATAATACACAAAACAGTCAAACTGCCAACGATATTGCAAATCGAAAATCATAAACCAAGCTTCACTCACATTATCCATGAAAAATTGAAGTATTTGCGTTCCATGTAGGGAAACTAAATAAGCGACCGTCTAAGGATCCTTAAAGTGTTGACTGAGTGGAGGGAAAGAAGAGCGAGAGAATAGCATAATGAGAAAGACTATGCAAAGAAGAGGGAGGCCAGAGAAAGAGAGACTGTCTGTGTCACATATGTCCCTCTCAACACAAATCGATGTGCATGGAAAGTCTGAGAGTATGAGTGACGAAATAGTGGGTGAAAGAAACGAGTGTCATGAGCATATGCGCCATAACTGTGAAATGGACAGATGCTCAATGGATTATGGGGTATATTTTCCTTGAGCATCTCGGGGGGCTTCATGGATGTGCGACTGCTTTTACTAACTTTGAAATTAGAATTTCATAGGCTATTTTTTGCTTTTTCCCATGTAGATACAACAACCTGATTCCCCAATCTGTTCCTTCTCCTTCTCTCTTCTCTGAGTAGGTCCTCTTCCTCCATACATCTGTTTTCGTTTAACATTTTCCTTCATTGTTCCAGAATCTTTATGAATGGGGTGAAACACAACTGAAATGCCGCTTAGATATTCTACTTCGCTCTCTCTGATTTTATGTGATCGTTGAAACACAGGGTAAGTATGAGTGGTTGATATGTTTCACAGCTATTTTATATTCTCGCACAAACTCTCTTTGCTGATGAATTCGTGACCTTTGCAGGAAAAATAATATAAAAGAAACGTACTGGAATCGCTTGATTAGTCTTCGTTTCTAAGCGAGTTCGGTTTCATGTCCTATATAAGGGCCTTTGGCTTCCTCTTCTTCTTCATCCGTCCCCTCCCTGATATCCATGAGTCAGTCAGATACCGTGCGCACTAGGGAAGAGCGAAAGAGACCGCGATAACGGCACTAGAACGAGAAATGATTTTTTTTGCATTATTCGGCAGTCTCGTTCATGATTAGTCTCTCATGCATATACTTAACCAGACTAACTAAAGAGGCTTGGTCTCGTTTTACTCTCGTTTTTTCATTCATACCGCGCTGTCTCAGAGGACAATGAGAAATGAACAATGAGATTCAGCACTCATCCCACGCAAGAAGTTAGCGAATCTTTATTGTTAAAGCCTTCAGGAGCGGTCGTCCGAGAATAATCGGTTCGAGAGGAGAGAAAGATTATACTAATTTCGAAGAGGGATTCTTACTTGTCAGCCCCTGCCATTACAGAAGAGCTCATTGAAAAGCAATCAACTCCCATTTCTCTGACAACTGTGTTTCACCGATCGCACAAAATCAGACGGGAATAAAATATCAAATTGAATTTTGAGTTGTGTTTCACGGAATTCATAAAGATTCTGGAACGATTTCTTAACGATAAAGATAACTATAGCGCTGGATAAATTCTAAGACGCGTTAATTTTTCAAGTCAAGCTAAGGCGGAACAGGGCGAAAAAGTTTCGAATAAAATTCTGATTTTTTTTTCTTGGAAGTATGGGCACCTCAATTAACGTCCGGTCTCGATTCGGTCTGAAAAATTTCGCAATCGTTTTACAGGCAATTTCGTCATGGATATGGTGAAAGATGAATCGATCATAACTCGCTTCAAAATCATCCTAGAGGGCTGGCAAAGAGCTCATTCTGCAGAAAATTTTTTTCTGATCGGGTGCATGTCCGTACTAACGGCAACTGAGATAACAGGAGTCGGCCTCGAATAATCGGCAATTTCATCAATTTCATAAACGTTTCCCAACCTGATTTACCCAGATTATTACAGCTGAAGCAATTCTACATAACATATTTTTTAAGAATAAAAACTATTTTTGGGAAATTGAGGTCAAAGTTGTCAGATCACCCCAATTTTGGGTTCAGAACTGGTTTGTTCCAGCTAAACTTGGCTCTATTCTCAAACGTGGCTGCAAGACCCAGTTTTTCTTGCTCTACCCGATGTGGGGTTTTGAAAGTGTTGTATGCCACTTTGATCCCCGGGACTTCATTTTTCGCACTTTCCCACTTTTTGGACCATGACAAATGTGCACTTATGCTTGGATTCCGTTCTGTGGACAATATATTCCAGGCCGATCGCAGTAAATGTCGCAAAGTTCAAATGTACAGCCAAAATGGTTGATATATAAATTTTAAATAATATTATTGCTTGATATATTATTTTAAATAATAGGCCGTGCTCACATTGGGAAAGAATCGAGGCACTTAACACAGTTAGTTAGATAATGTTTACTCCAGAAAGTAAGAGACTTGTAAACTATCGATTATCTACTGCAATGTACACCAAAAAAATGAACAATGGGAGTGCTTGGTAGAGACCGCCCAACGCCGCCTAAAAATGATGGTGCGCACCTTCTAACGCACCGCAACTATCTGCGATTTCTCTATTGTTCTCTAGCCGTCTGGGGTGCGATCCCGGTAGTCATGGCGGTCTCTAGTGGTTTGCCATCGTCGAGTTCGTCTTCTTCCTCTGAAATCATAAGAACCCATCAAAAAGGTGTTCCTGTCTTGATTGATCTGCTGTTGAACAAAATGCCTGACAGACATGCAAATCGAGAAAGCGATGCTGCCTCCACAACTGCATTGCTAGTCTTAATATTGACATTTCATTTAGGAAACAAAAAGTGGTCAAGATTGTCAAAACTTTGCCATACCATCTTTATGAATACTATGAAACATATCTGACAAACATAGATAAATACCGCATTAAAGGCATATGTCACGTATTTAGCTCTTACTTGTTCTCACCTGAATTGCATCGCTCACACAACAACACTGAAATATCAAGCCTTTTGAAAAAAAAGTATCACGAGCTCTGGAAATAGTGTGATGCGGCCATACGATGAATTCACTAATCATTAATGTGACTACTCATTCCCACATTCAGACCGATTAATGTAGCAGCATAGGGTTCCTCCAGGCTCATTCCTGCCTCATCCAGATACAATTACCCGATTCCCCGTCTACACTCACCTATATCCTGTCTGTTCCTTCGCCTTCTCTCCTCTGAGTTGATTTCCTCGGCCCTCTCCATCCTTTCTTCTTTTTCGGATTAACTTCTTAAAACGTTTTTGAAATTTACCTCCACACTTTCTGTCATCTTTCAGAAATTGTTCCAGGAACTTTACGACCGACGTGAAACGCACCTCAAAGTCACTTTATTACTTTGCTCGCTTCTGATTTTTGCTTTAAGAAATATCAATTTGACAGGGTCTCTTAACATGGCAGTAAACCTTCGTGACAGTTTCGAGAACGCGAAGCTACTCCTCCACAGCAGAAAACGACGCTGCCTCCACAGCTTCATTGCTCGTTTAATCGTGTATATTTTATGATTTGTTCCTTTTCGCTCTTCTTGATGCTAAAGACACCATTCACTTTAATCCTGAAAAGTACATCAGACAATTTTGAAACTGACATGGTAAGAGTTGATATCATTGCAAGAAAAATTTGCTTTCAAGAACACTTTTTTCCCTTCTGGACAGCTTCGAGAACGCGTAGCTACTCCTCAACCGCAGGAAGCAACGTCAAGAACTCCATTGCTTTTGTAATTATGATTTTTTTTCCAAATTAGAGACCATAAGGAGAACGATACTGTTTAGGACTTGTTCTAGCACCTTTACGAATTCTGTGAAACATAATATAATTCAGGAATCGAATGGTTAATTTCTTCTCTTCCGTTTAATATTTGAACGGTGAAACACATGGATACAACTTATGTTGACATATGGGGTGTGTGAATTCCGAGTGTTGTGTAAAAGATCGAGTGTATTAGCACGAGAAATCGATAATTTCACGATAATTTAATAATTTATTTTACCGGGTGCATGTCATTTGCGCGAAACGGTTGGAATGGTCACTTGCGCGATTCAAATTCTGATTTTGAATCGCCTGATTTCGCGCAAATGACATACACGCTGTGTACCTGCATGATGATCTGGATGGACTTATGGGTGTGCTAATCGAGCGGATTCGGGCGAGACTGCGCAGAACTTCATCATGATTGCAGATATTATTGTGGAAAACGAACTTAATATTCCGAGTACACACACTCCATTTGGCTGACGACTGTGCCCTCTCAAATTTGCGTGCTATTTCGTCATTTATCTGACCATCCATGGTTTTGAATAGGTTTCACGCTCAACATATAGGGGCTGACTGTCAATTCCGTTTGCCACAATAATTTGTTTCACCCGTTTTTAATTTTATCAGGGCACTTTCAAAATCAGCATCGGTAACCTTCCCTCTTTTCTAAATAAAAAAAACTTAGTAGTTGTATCACAGGCGCATTGTCGCGATTCATGCATTCGCCGCCTTACGCATCTAGGAAAACGTGTGCCAGGGATTCAAAAACGGCAAATTTGTCATCATTCGTCTCCGCCGCGCGGTTGTCTATGAGGAATGATTACATCACCCGCAGTGTTAACTTCCGAGTCCAAAATGGCACAATTGTCAATGACGCTGGCGGCTTTCTCCAGTGCCGTTCAATAGAATACTCATTATGCTATGTCGTCTTTTCTCAAATGCTCAACGTCGGAGGACAATGAAGTGGTAGGGAATAATACAAAGTGAAACTACAAAGTGATTGCCTACTAGGGATCGCTCGTTATTGACATCCGACCATTTACCATTTTTTTCTAGCCGTCTAATTTCATTCCTAGCGGTCGTCTCTGCGAAGTGAGAGACGGCCGCTAGGAATAAAATGAGATGGATAGAAGAGGACGGCTGTCAATAACGTTCCATAATGCGATCCCACTTGCCGACTCTCTCACAACGCCAGAGCGAATTGCGAACGCGCGGAGTCAGAGGACAATGAAAGGGAATGTACATACCTATTGTCATGCGCTATTTCGGTCTCGCCATGGTTTGCCCAGGTTTTAGAAGCTTAAGAAATGAATTACAGAAAATTCTTAAATTTGTGTAATAATATTTTTACTATGTAATAATATTTTCAAGAGAGAATATGGATTAAGCAGCATGGGCAGTTATCCCATTTAGATAATCGAAGCTTGAAACATATCTCGATGTCTACTGTTAGCAAATTAATATAATTCATTCGAAGAACACGACTTTTGATTTTCTTGAACAATTGTGCGAATGATAGTCAATTACTTGAAATGGTGAAAGACGTTTGAGGAAATGGCGAAATTGTCACTTTCGCGACGGTAAAGCCAATTACAATGATTTGGCCCGTTCATGGCTCAACTGTTCATGACCCAATTGTCCTTCATCCCAGCTAAAATATTGATAGTATCCAGATTTCCCTATTATGGCCTAAATGTCCATCGCTTCATCATCTCCTTCATGTGCTTGCCGCCAAATTGAAGGCGTGTCAAGCATACATGATGTTAAGATAATTCTTTATTCGAATCTACTCGAGTCGCCAATTAGTCCAAACTATCACTTCAGCTATATTATTTGTGATTAAAACATGTTTGTCAAATTTTGCGAAAATATTGTCATCATCAAAAATAGATGTACTGGGAGAGATCAATGTGGGACGCATCACTACTCTATAGGCGGTCGAATGAGTGGGTGCATGTCCAGACTGGCTTACTAGATGCGGTTAGCTTCTGCGGGGAGAGGAGATGGCGTTGGGTTACACGAAAGAAAGGACGACCAGTTATGAGATGTAAGGACGACTTTGTCAAAGCGGTCGGACCCGAATTCATGAGGATGGCACAGGACCCAGTCGAATGTAAATGTTTCTTGGCGCTCCAGATCCATTGACCAATAAGATCAAGAGGCGCTGCATGTTGATCTCGATAAAGAGCGTTAAAATGTAAACTGTATTGTCTCATCTCAGAAGGTAATTAAAGTCTTTAAAGTCTTTATTCCGGGGTAAGGGGGATAATCCAAGGGGGGTGTGTTCCTGCCTTTGGACAGCTGGGCCAGTCGATTAAGAGTTACAGATGGTAATTAGTCGAATAATTTAGTTTCATTCATATGATCATGTCTCATTCAATTGCCATGTCTCTATAGTCTCTCTTTCACTATTCATAATGATTCCTTCATGATTTCTCGCTTCAGCGGGAAATCATTTTCCCATGGCTCATCTAACCAGATATGCTTCAAGACTAACGGATCTACGCAGAGGAGAGCGATGTCACGATGGCACCAACATTCCATTCTCCAAAAAATACATAAATATACATAAGAGCTCGAAGAATCAGAACCAGTAACTCATATTGACTTGGGCTGTCTAATCAGAACATTTCTCCTTCTCGAGATCCCGATAGCGGCCGTCATATCTTGCAGTACCGCTCGCCGGTACGGTCTAAATTAGGGTGTCGCATTCGGGTATAAAGAGCAACTATTTTGTCTTTACGCATTTGTGACTCATTCTCTCTCGCACATCATAGACAACCGATGGGAATGAGTGAGCAGACAACTATGGTGCACTTTATACTCGAAAGCGACACATTTGTCTAAATACCTTCTAACCGGGATCCCGATTGGCGGTGGAAGCTGCGAAGGTTAGAACAAATACTGCAATGAATTTCGCATGAACATTTGAGATAAAAGAAGAGTTCTATTAATATTATAACAATAATATGTACAGATTATAATTACCATTACTACGTAATCAAAGTGTGACAAGCCCTGTATGTGTGTCCGTCCGTTGGTTGGTCGTTCCGTCCGCCAAAAAAATTCCCCAAAATCGACCATTTTTCAACATCGATTTCGCAAGTCTTTTTAAAGTTTTTTTAAAAGTCTTTATTCCGGGGTCAGGGGATAATCCATGGGGGATGTGTTCTTGGACTGCTGGGCAAGTCGATTAGGAGTTACACCCTGGCGTTCCAAGCGTTTTCTCCTGGGGATCTTTGTTCGCGGGCACCGCTACCAATTGCCCGACCCACGGAGTGATGGCGCCTTGGTTGGGCAAAATCCGATTTCGCAATACAACCTCAAAAACACTAGAAAACCCTAAAAATTTCGCAATACTCTAAAAAAACCCCGAAAACTCTAAAAAGCGCTGAAAACCCTGAAAACCCCAAAAGATCCTAAAAACCCCAAAAATTCTTATATTCTATTCTTATATTAATAATTCAAAATATATTCTTCGCCGCTGCACGAGTGCGGTCTCATCTTCTTTATGTTGTTCTGTGCCTATTTCTTCTTCTTCCTCTGGATCTCCAAGATATCCCTGTCCTCTACTGAGTGTCAACTTATCCGATTTTCTCTAAAATATCGAGCGTTCGAATCCCAACACCAGAAGAAGTCAAAGTATCTAACGAGAAAGGTAGAGAATCCAACGCAAGTTTAATGCGACCCTCCAATGGAATCCCCTGATCATCATTGCTATTAGACAACTCACTACCACATTCAGACAGACTAAAGCAGAGGGAATAGAATTTTCACAGGTTCTTTTTCTCAGTCGTATTCTGATACAATTACTCGATTCCCCAGTCTACACTCACCTAGGTAGCTGGTCCACCTCTTTCCTCTGATTTCACCTCCTCGGTCCTCGTCTTTCTTTTTTTTCTTTTTTTCGTTATATATTTTCTTTTAAATATAACTTCGCAAAACTACTTCTATCGTTTAAAAATTTTTGTAGAATCTTTATGAATGTCGTGAAACTCAACTCAAAATTTGCTTTGTTACTTTGTATTCTTCTGACTTTATGTGATCTGTGGAACGAAATGAAAGTATTGGCATCCTCGTAGATCACGCCATGTTCCTTCATGGCCTCACACATTATCAAAAAAGGAGGGATGACAATAGCGACCGAAATATTCGGAAAAGCGCACAACGAATTGAGTCAATGTCTGTAAATGGCGAAATTTGAGGGATTGAGAAGAAAATTCACTCCCGGGGTTGACCTCTGAACTCCTCTGAACTCCTCTGCAGTGGAAGAACTCTTCATTCTCGGCACCGTCTTCCGCATGGAATTCGTCGAGTCACAAGGAGTGATTTTGGGGAGAAAATGAATGAACATTACCTCCACTGGAACGAACTACCATTATCACGGGGTTAAGGAACATTTACACCGAACGTACTCTTCTTTCATGGTGAAAGTCAATCGATCTACTCGATCTTACAATTGAACAGCTTCACATGTGCAATTCGTAAAAGATAAACCAAGCTTCACTCACTTTATCCTTACAAAATTGAGGCAGATATTTGCGTTTAAAATTGCACATGTGAAGCTGTTTAATTGTGAATAGCATAATAAGAAAGATTATGACAGAAGCACTTTGGACAAGCAGGGTTACATAGTCCTTCCAGCAGCCGGCCTTACCGGTGGGCCCCACCTAGCGTTATCGCTTGACGTGGTAGAACCTTTACCTTTTGCGTTTCATGTAGGGAAACTAAATCAGTGACCGTCTAGGGATCCTTTAAATGTTGACTGAATGGCTGAGCGGTGGGAAAATGGTGGGAAAGAGGGAAAGAAGAGAGGGAATAGCATAATAAGAAAGATTATGCAAAGATGAGAGAGAACAGAGAAAGAGAGACTGTCTATGTCACATATGTCCCTCCCAACACAAATCGATGTTCATGGAAAGTCTGAGAGTATGAGTGACGAAATAATAGTATCTTGACCATTCGAAATAGTGAGTGAAAGATACGAGCGTCATAGACACTTGCGCCATAAAGGTGAAATGGATATTATAGATGTGCAATGAACTATGGGACTGTTCCTTGATATTTCACCTCGCCAACGCTCACCCATCGTTTAGAAATTGATCGAGAGCCTTTATATATGTCGTGAAACGTAACTCAGAATTCCTTTTGTTATTTTAATCTCTTCTGATTTTATGTGATCGGTGAAACACAAGGTAAGTGTGTGTGTGGTAGAAATTCAGACACAGCAAGTTAAAGTCGGCACGGCCTGCCCGTCACAAGTCCAGTTGGCCCAAAAGTGTAGCGCAGTGGAGTCGCGCGAGATTTCTCGCGAGATTTTGCGTCATCACTTTGCGCTCAAATTGTGCAACGATGACTTTTATTCGAAAAACGGCCTCTACAGAAATATGTCCCTATGCTTTGGTTATCGCCAGCAGAATTTTGGTTTGACATGCTTGCGAATTATTTCCGAGGGGCTGTTTGCAGTAAAATCTTTGCAATGTTTGCTTGTGAAATGTTTGCGAGCTGACTACATAAATCAACTCCTCCACAGAAGGGCAACTATTGAGAACAGATTGAATGTGGTTCCAAGCACTCCTATGAGTGCTCTACCCAAAACCGCGGACACGTGTCATGAAGTTTCCTTTGAAGGGCACAATCGAAAATCTTCCAAGCCCTATTTTTGGGGCGTTGTTTCGTTGTCATTGGGTATCGCTCTAGAAAATGGAAGGCCACTAATGATTAGATAGGCAATTCTTATTAGCCATGTAGTCAGCTATAAAATTACACATCGGAATTTTGCTATGTCCAAAACTATGCTCACGATCATGTCTTTTCGAAATACATCGCAAAAATGCGCGCGCGTAAATTGCTCATGTTCCGGCCAACTCCTCCACTGACACAGCAAAGCAGGAGTGAAACTGAAAAAACGGTTAGAAGCAGTTTGATGTCCTTCATTGGTGACCGCAGACAGGAGTCATGAATGTTTCATTCCTTGGAATTAGAACCGAATTTTCAAATGGGTGCATTTTTGACACCTCCACTTTACAAATGTATTCTGGAAAGGAGAAGAGGTTTCGAGATAAACGAACACCGTAGTCGTCATGCACGCGGTCGATATATCATGCATGAAAAGTTTCAGCCAGATCAGAGCAAGTTAAATTCTGAACGGTCGTCCCTGCGGGTTGAACGATTCATGGTGTGGCGCTAGTGTGTTTGACTGACATTCTCAAGGCCCGGGTTCGAATCCTCTGATCGCCAAACGTTTTTGCACATTTTTTTATTCTTTGGTGAGTACGTATTGTTATGCACAAGGAGGGATTTGGCATCAATCACTGTTCTTTGACTTAATAAAGCGACACAAATAAGTGAAAATGTACATGTGTTCGTGATGTCATCCCAACGACGGCCATCAGAGATGCCAGGAAGAAATATCACAGCAGTCATGTACACCTTTGATAAAACATGCGTGAAAAATTTCAGCCCACGGAAACAGTTGAGGGAGCACTTACGAACTTGTTTGTCCAGTAATTCGAAAATAATCGATCGAAAGTTCAAATCTGCAATGCTTTATAAATTGGAAAAGCAATGCTAGAGGGTGGTATAGAGAGTACTGTTGTACAGACAACGTTCACATGTATGGCTCTGCAACATATCATCCCAACTGCTTATTCAGTTCTGGAGA